>CM076572.1:1448217632-1448474637 GCA_034641835.2 Pinus albicaulis | reverse complement strand
GCAAGAAGGACCGGCCCCGTCGATGACCAGATTGCAGTGCAGAATACGCCAATCAGATTTGCAAATTAACGAGAGGTTCATGGAGGCAGGGATTACGTCTTGATTGCAGTAGCTGAACACTTCATATTCGAGATCACAATCTCTTCATTCTCGAGCTCGATCCAGTATTTCCGTCGCTCATACACAACAAGATAATCCTTGAATGCCTGCAACTCTACTGTGTCAACTCCCTCAACGCGCTGAGTTATGTATTTCAGTTTTTTCCGTGGATCAGAAATGTACACAACAAGATAATCCATAGTAATGTACACAACTGTCTCACTATCAGCCCATTCCAAAGAATCGGCAATTCCCATTAACAAACTGCCAATCAATTCTCCATTTTGTGCATCAATGACATAAACAGTGTAAATTTTATCACCTTTAGTGTCCTCTGCATATGCAATCATCTTGTGATTTGGGCTCACCTTGAATTCTCATGTTTCTTAGCCTCCTTCCTGGATTCGTCCTCTTAACTCGTTATAAAGCTCCTCTTGCATGTGGAGGACAACTTCTTCTCCTATCATATCCACTGTAGAAAGTGATGTTGAGAGGCCTGTTGAGTCAACTTCGTCTTTAGAGAAAATCAATAAAGAGTTGACAGGTGGAAATGCAGACATTGTTCATGCACTGCTTGGTTTATTTCCTCGTCCATGGCCACCTAATACAGATACCTCCAGTGGAAGCCAGTTTTCAAAAGTATTAGATAATTTTCGCCTTCTGGGACGAGTTATGGCAAAATCTCTACAAGATGGTCGACTCCTAGATTTACCTCTCTCAACAGCTTTTTATAAACTTGTCCTTGGACAGGAACTTGATTTATATGATATTCTATCTTTTGATCCTGAGCTTGGAAAAATATTGTTAGAAATGCAAGCCCTTGTTTCTAAGAAGCATCTCTTGGAATCGGAGCGAAGCCATGATAGGGCCATAGGTTTAAGCATAGATGGCACTGGACTGGTCCCGGATGATGATAATGACAGTGAGGGCGTGAGCATACTCCACCAGAACCTGAATTTTGCTAGCAGTGCACTGTAGGGTCTTCTTAGAAAATTGGGCATAGGTCTCAAGCAAGCACTGAAGAAGATTTCTCAAGAACACCCAACTGCATGTATTTTTGCAGGGGCTCTTATGGCAGTGCTGTCATACCTAGAATTTTTCTCCACTGGTGTTCAGAGGGTAGCATTGTTGACTGCAGCAAACATATGCAAGAAATTGCCTTCGTTGATTTTGTTATGGAAGTTGTTCCCTTGCTGATAAAGGCGATGGTTGTGTGAAAAAAGTCAAATAAAATTTAGTAGTGATAGTGTCCAAAGCTATGGTCATCATGAGAAGCAACGAATAACTCATACATGTAGTCGTAGAGAATATGCAAGTGAAGTCGAAGATATTGAGTGCAATGGCTCGATGGTGGTGGCAATCGCAGTAGAAAACGTTCTTGGACACTGTTCGTTTGAGGGCATAGAGGAGGGTTGCAGTGTAGTGAATGAGAGAAAAATGGAAATATTGGACAACGTCAGTGAAAATACAGAAAATTTATTATGAGGAAAACTGTAGTTGGAGGGATTCAAAATTTGAAATCTCTATATGGAGGGTGATCATTCTGGGCCTATGGCATACTTCTTCAGTGCTAAATTCAGACACTGCAAGGTTGGTATTTAGGCAGGTACCGGCGTGCCATTTTGACAATGCAGTGAGAGATCCGGTGACAACCATTGAGAACGAAGAACATATTTCTACAAGAGAAGATTTTTTTTATTAGGATTCAAACGATTGATAGCAAATCTACAATTAAATTTCCAGCAAGATTTTTTATTATTTTTTAAATAGTTCAATAGATTTGATCTTCCTGATCGCACGAAGCGCAGGAAGAGAGCATACTAATCTCTTGATTTTTTTTAATTTCTGCAGGTTAGCGTGGATGGATAATAAACACTATCAAGATTTGCGACAAAACCTCGCATTGTCTATACTCTTTCTGCAATGTCGTGGGGGCATTTAGACTCTTGGAAGACAAAGATTTCCGACAATCAAGCTCCTGGCTTACTCGTGATACAGAAACAAGATATATAAATGCGATGATGAAGCAACTCTTATTGTGCCACTGAATTTATTCATTTATTCGTGATGATTTATTATTATTATTTTTATTTTTGAAAATAAGACTAAAAACTTCTAACGAGCTCGTTTTATTTTCCTAATTTAGTCTATCTAATTTGCTAGAAAGAATTTTTTATTTCCTAGGTAAAAGAATGCTTCCAATGAAGCCACCTATGGACTAAGAATTTGAAAATGCTCACATCAAGATTTAAAATTTTTACCTTATGATTTGCAAGAATGTGAGTAACCTGTCTTATTTTCGGAGTTTGCACAAGGTTCTTTTGGAACCAGTCTTCAAGATTATTCTTTTTCTCCAAAAAGTACCTGTTTATCATCTTCATATTCCTCATCCGTAGATGAGTTAGTAAGAAATGGGGGGGTTTAAAAACTGAATTTGAAACTAACTAAGTATGAAAAGAAAAATAAAAAAGCTCAACTTAAACTCCTTTATGAAGATCCTATTGTCACCAAGTTTCACAAGTTAGTCCATAAAAAGAAATTGCAATAAAAATGACTTCCTAAGTCTATCTCTAAATCATCCTCCCCAGCAACGACGCCAAAATGTTGTAGGTTTTAACCCTGAACAAAAATTATCTACACACGAATCTTATAACAGAAAATAAACAATAGCGAGAGCATAAAACATAAAACAGATAAACACAGAGATTTTCCCCTGGATCCCAAATTGGGACGACCAACTTGATTTTTCATTATATTCCTTTTAGTGTTACAACACATATATATACATGCCTAAACATACATAAACCCAAATCCATTAACCCTGGATTAGAACATAACTGTAGTTCCCTTGACTGGATCTACAAAATACCAGGGGTCGAAAACCATCGTACCCCAAAACCATGTGCAAAATCATGCACAAAACATGGGTGGGTCCGCCTATGAGTGGGTCCGAACACCAAACAAATTTTCGCTGGGGGGCTGCCTCCCCCCTTGTGACCCCCCTGCTGCGCCCGGCGCAACGTACAACGCGTGGGGCTAATCGTGGAAAGAATATAACACATACCCAACAAATGTTTGGTCTAAAATGCAGATGCAAATTAGAGTTTCATTTACTATCAATCCGGGTAAGTAAACTTCGAGGATCATCCAATATATATGGACTTAGAGACAAACTAAACTAAACTAGGTGAAGAAATGCCAAAGTTCCCTTACAAGAGGTATTTCATTAGGATCTCCAACACCTATTTAGTCATTTAACAAAATGAAATCTAAAGACATTGTGACAAATGTAAGAAATATTAAGGTTCCCTTACAGGAGACTATTCATTAATATTTCTAGTCATCTTAATCAACAAACTATTTAAACTAATGAAATTAAAGCACTTAAACCTAATTATGATTGATTGCATGAAATGTTAAAGCTCTCTTACAAGAGACTATTCATTTATATCTCAAGCATATAAATCAGAAACTTAAACTAATGAAATCAAACATTAAATAACAAATCATATTCATTGAAGGAAACATTATTACTTTCTTACGAAAGGTCATTCATTAATATTTCAAACATATGAACCTAACAATTTAATCTAATGAAATTCACAAACAAACATAAAATAAAATCCTACTAAAATAAAAGTGTACTTGCTAGGGAATGGGGATCCTACCAAGGATTCACAAGCACACCAAAAGAAAATTCAAATGTAGAGGATCAAAGAAGCTCCGTCTTATTTATCATCAATTGCAAATTGCAATTGTAACCATTACATTGATTCTCCAAACTAACTTCTCACTACCAACCTATAAGATACTAAGTTTACAAAATGAAGAAGAAGATTAAGATTAAGATTACAAATCAAGATTACAAATGGAGGAGATAACACTCCTATTTAGAAAAAAGCTATGATAACAAACTCATAAATGTAAATCCACTGTTCCCTGCTTTGACCCACATATTTCTCAACCAATCGTGACACATAACCCTATCCTCCATGATCTCCTCCATGAGGTCCATGATCTCCTCAAATTCGAATTTGAACATAGAGTGCCACATAAGGGTGCCTAGGAAGCTTCTTTTGTACCTACACATGTCAACAAATTAATTCTATTTGTTAGGTATAAGTATAAACATATTATTTTCTAAAGTTTAACCACAAATCCACTTAAAAATGTTAAGAATTAATAAACTTTGGAAAAGCATAGTTATAACCCAATGATGAGGTAAATGTAATGATGTGGAGGTGGAATGAAGGTGACATGAAGATAATATGGAAGTAATGTGAAGGTATTGGTGAATAATGGAGTGAGAATAGGGACTATTTTGAGGCCCAAGACCAAGGAAGGTCGTAAGCTTCTTCTCAGCAAGGATCCCACTTCCTTTGTTCTCCATTACTCACAATTCTGCATCGACTGTAAGTAATTTACTATGTTTTTGTCCTGTAAAACCCCATTAAATTATGATACAAATTTGCATTGGGAATATCTTCAGACTTTCTAAATTAAGTTGTTAGTTCTTGATCCGGAAATTTAACTGGATTTTAATTTGTAGAGAAATAGCTGGATTTGAATCTGTAAAGAAATATCTCTTCCTAATGAATCACATGCATATTTTGGGTGGACAAGCATATTTGAGTGGATTTGTTTCGAATCTATTTTGGGTTTGTTTCGAATGCTATATTATCTTATCTTATCTACGAATAATTTTGCAGGTTTAAATCTGGATGATAAGTTCAAGGATTTCAGTTCCCGCAATTTCTTCTTATGTTCGAAGCCGAAAGAAAAGGAAAGCCCTGGACTAAGCTTCCAGAGTGGAAAAATAGCTGTTACAGATCGTTCATGCTCATCTCCATTTTCATGTGGAAATAAGATTCAGAATGTTTTAGGAATAACAGAGTCGTGGTACAACAAGCTTATGCAATGCCTTCTATTACCGCCTTGATGGATTTGGATGCCTTCGTACAGAGCCCCGCCCCCCTCTATCTCTCTCTCTCTATATATACAGTCAAATAAGATGCATTATGTTTAGGCGAGTGGTGTTCCCCTTGACTACATCTTTCTTCATACGGCAATGGCAGTAGTGCTGAAGAACATCCACAAATGTTAACCACCTGTTCCATCATCCTTATTCTGGCCATAATATATGTATTATAGAAAAAATTCCACTCTGTGTGAACTGGTTTTTTCCTTTAAATAATGTGTTAAGACATCAAGGTAACTTGTTTTATATACATATTCATATGTTATTGGAGATTTCTGGAATAAATGGTGTAATATTTATGACTGGTTCAACATTTTGAGTGGTAACTTACCATCCATCCATTATCAAGGACCAAAAAATGTTGTAAGTGATGGAATTTTTGAATAATTCCAAACACATAGTAAAAATTCCTCTTCCTAATACAGAGATTAAAAGAAAATTGTAGACAAAAATGCAAAAAAAAAGCTTTTTCTGTTTCATTCAAATCCAAACTATATTACAAATATGAAAGGCTTCAGAACTTCACTTATTCTGGATTACACAACTTACTTCAAATTGCTGCACACACATCATTACAAAAATTTTCTCTTTGTCTCTTTCACAAAGTCATAACACTATCTATTTCATTGCATACAACATACTCTGTTTTTAATACACTGCCTTCTAGCATTTTTATTTCAATACAGAGTCCATCATATTTTTTCTTTCTGTTTTTTTGAACCTTTTTTTTTTAACATGCCATACACAATATATATTACAATATATATATATATATATATATATATATATATATATATATATTGTAAATATTATATATTTACAATACATATTATATATCGTAAATCCTAATGTTTTAAAAATAAAACTGC
Organism: Pinus albicaulis; assembly: GCA_034641835.2. Lineage (NCBI taxonomy): Eukaryota > Viridiplantae > Streptophyta > Pinopsida > Pinales > Pinaceae > Pinus > Pinus albicaulis. The sequence goes on along the minus strand of CM076572.1, from coordinate 1,448,468,691 downwards.
CTCAGGTTAACAAAACTTTTATGTAAAAGTTTGAAACCTTAATACATTGCGCCACACATATATATACAAATATAAAACATTAGCCTAAAGTCTAAAGAATTTATTAAACACATTTCGTGGATTCCAAAACATGAAATAAAATTCCTTTTAATAATATTATCGCATCCAAATTCCCCATGGCTGAATGGACCCTTCAACCTTGCGAACATTCCCTCAATGGTTGATGGTGGAACCCCGACAGACTTCAAACAAACTCAACCATATTTTATGAATTCTTATCACATCCATTTTCCGGGTGGGTGATGTCGGATTGGTTTCGTGCGATCACCTTCCGATTGGTCGACGGTCTTGTTGCATTGGCAAGGTGACGTGGGATCATTTGAATTAAAATAAAATGGCGGGAGTTATGAACGGTGGTTGCAGAGTTTTAAATGTGGTAGGCGAGTTATTGAGAATGTGGGATGGAGGGCTTTGAAGACAGTGTTTGTGTGGTGCAAACCACAGTTTTGCACAGTGAACATGCTATGACCTTTGTCAAAAAAGATTTAGTTTTGCAGGCTTTGAATGCAGGTTTTAAATGCAAAGTGGAGTGCACACAACAACAAACAATTTCCTGCTCCTGTTGTTTGCAGTCACAGTTGGAATTACTATTTCAACACTCCCCCTTAATTTCAAATGTCGGATTCTCTTGCATAACCAGACATTTCCTCAAATAATTAAAACTTTTCTACCCCAATGGTTTTGTCAATATGTCAGCAAACTGCTCCTCTGTTATGCAATGTTGCAAAACAATTTCTCCATTGCTCACTAACTCCCTGATGTAGTGATACTTGGCATCAATGTGTTTCGTTCTCTTATGAAAGACTAAATTCTTTGATAAAGCTATAGCTGAGCTATTATCACAATAAATTGTTGTGCCTTTTATATGTTCATGACACAAACTTCTCAACATTCTCCTCATCCAAACTGCTTGACATGCTGTTGTTGTAGCTACCACATACTCTGCCTCTGCTATTGATAAAGTCACAATTGGTTGTTTCTTAGAAGCCCATGAAATGGCTCCTGAACCCATATGAAAAACATATCCAGAGGTGATTTTCCTGTCATCTATACTTCTAGCCCAATCACTGTCAGTATATCCAATCAACTCAAAATTTTCTGAAGTGGCATATAAAATTCCATACCTCTTTGTTCCTTTCACATACCTTAGAACTCTTTTTTCTGCTTGCCAATGTGTCTCCTTTGGCCTTTCCATAAATCTGGAAATTAAACTCACAACATGCATAATATCCGGCCTAGTTGCAGTCAAATACATGAGGCTGCCAACTATACTCTCATACAAACTTGGATCAACATCCTTTTTGCTATCTTCTTTGCTCGGTTTCAATCCCATCACTGTAGGAGTAATTTCTGCCTTGCAATCCTGCATATTAAATCTTTCCAAAACTTCTTTTACATATTTTGCTTGAGAAATAAAAATTTCATTTTCATTTTTCTCTACTTCTATTCCTAAGAAGTATCTCAGCAATCCCATATCAGTCATCTCAAATTCATCCTTCATGACTGTTTTAAAATTCTCAATGAGGTAAGAATCCTTACATGTGAATATAACATCATCAACATATAAAACAACAATCAACATCTTACCATCTTTCTCTTTGATGTATAATGTGGGTTCTCCTTCACATTTTTCGAACCCATTTTCCAGTAGGTAGGCATATATCCTACTGTACCATGCTCTTGGTGCTTGTTTCAGCCCATACAGAGCCTTCTTCAATCTACATACCTTGTGCTCTTGGCCTTCTTTCTCATATCCCAGAGTTTGTTCAACATATACCTCCTCCATCAATACTCCATTTAGAAATGTTGATTTTACATCCATTTGGTAAAATTTCCACTTGTGTTGTGCTGCTATGGACAACACTGCTCTTACTGTTTCCATTCTTACAACTGTTGCAAAAGTTTCCTCATAGTATCTTCCTTGTTGCTGCTTGTAGCCTTTGACAACAAGTCTAGCCTTGTGTCTTTCAATCTTACCTTCATCATTGCTCTTGGTTTTATAAACTCATTTCAATCCAATCACTTCTTTGCCTTTTGGGAGATCAACTAATTCCCATGTCTTATTTTTCTCTATGGCATTCCTTTCTTCATCCATGACATCTATCCATTTCTTGTCTTTTACAAATTCTTCAAAATGAATAGGATCCTCTACATGACAACATAATGCAAATAAAGAGTTCATAACTTCATTTGCTGCCTCTTGCTCATAAATTTCACTCAAACTTTTGAATCTGGTTCCTCTTTCACTTGCTGAACTTGTGCTTGTAGAAGCACTCAAATATGCTCCTTGGAGAAGAATTTTCATCACTTCTCAAGGGTGTTCTTATACCCTCTTGTGGTGTCCCTTCATGTCCTTGTGTTGGTGGAGGTGGTGTTGCTAATGAGGGATGTCTTTCAGCCATTTCTTCCTCATCTTCATCATGAGACAAACAACTTTTAACATTCATTGTTTTCTCAATGCTTCCATCCCAAGCTTCTTCTTCAATGAACTGCACATCTCTGCTTATCATAAATTTCTTGGTGGATGGGTTATACAATCTATATGCCTTGGATTCTTCACTACATCCAACAAATATGTACTTCTCCCCCTTACTATCCAACTTCTTCCTTAGCTGATCTGGAATGCGTGCATAAGCCACACAACTAAAAATTATCATGTGGGTGACAAACTATTTTGTGTCACTCCATGATTCTTCCGGAACTCTATTCATAATACTCTTTGTTGGGCATCTATTCAGCACATATGCTACACAATGTACAACTTCAGCCCAATATTCATTTGGCAAATGTTTTTCCTTCAACATGCTTCTTACCATATACATGATGGTTCTATTTTTCCTTTTAGCAACTCCATTTTGTTGAGGTGTATACATTGCTGTAAATTTCTTATGAATCCCATTTTCTCTGCAAAAATGCAGAAATAATTTTGAGATATATTCTCCTCCTCTGTCTGTTCTTAAGACCTTAATATGCTGCCCACTTTGGTTCTCAACAAGAGCCTTATAGTGGCAGAATTTCTCAAACACTTCACTCTTCAACTTCAAGAAATAAACCCAATTTTTTCTTGTGTAATCATCAATAAATGTCAGCATATAGTGGCTGTTTGCTAATGATGGTGTTTGCATTGGTCCACACAAATTAGAATGGACTATTTCTAAGGGTGCCTTTGCCCTTATGCTCTTTCTTGATGGAAATATTTCTCTGTGTTGTTTTCCCAAGATGCAGCCTTCACAAAGGTTGTCTGGATTTTCAATCAATGGTAATCCCTTTACCATTCCTTTCCTATGCAACAAATTCAGACCTCCAAAGTTGAGATGTCCAAATCTCAAGTGCCATAACCAGTTTTCATCTTTTCCTTCTCTTTGGAATGTCTCTTGTGTCACTACTGCTATTGCAACTCCTTTTTTCAAATCTTCTCTCATCTTGAGAGGGAACATTTTGTTCCTTGTCATCTTCACTTGTGCAATGCATTTCTTGCTTGGTGGTTTATCCATGATGGTGCATACATCATCTTCAAAGAAAACATTGTAGCCTTTCTGAATGAACTGTCCAATGCTCAAAATGTTACACTTCATACCATGCACATAGTAAACATCTGATATGGATCTCATTTCTCCTTTCTTTGTCAAAACACTCACTCTGCCTTTTCCCATGACAGAGACCTTACTGTCTGTCCCCAATGTTACTTGAGACTTCACATTTTCATCAATCATGGAAAACACAGAAATGTTTCCAGTCATATGGTTGCTATATCTTGAATCTAGAAACCATATATCTTCATTCTTTTCTACATCCATATTACATGCTAAAAACAACTTCTCTTGACTGATAGTTTCTTTAGTAAACTTAGCACTGGGTCTACTACCCATGTCACTATGTTTCTTCCTACATTCATTGGAATAATGGCCATACTTCTTACAGTAATGACACTGGACTTGGGATTTATCATACCTTTATCCATGTGCTTGATTTTTTCCACCTTGTTGGCTGCTACCTTAGCCTTGGTTCTGATTTTGGTTGTTGTGCCTTCCACTAGTATTTGCAGGGTTGTTTCTTTCTCTGTTTTGGCTTCTGCCCCTTCCTTTTCCTCTGTAGTTTCCTCTGCCTTGACCTATTCCTCTTCCAAAGGACATTTGGGTCTTGAAGGCATGCTCCAAATATGAGTTTTCTGTTCTACCCAATCTTTCTTCATGTGTCATGAATGACGCAAGAAGCTCATCAACAGTAAACTTTGATAGATCCTTTGTCTCTTCAATGGTTGTGTCTATCACATCAAACCTTGAGCGTAAGCTCCTCAATAATTTATCCACTATTCTTGTTTATTCTACTGTCTCTCCATGAGATCTCATTTGGGTAACCAACCCAATCAACATTGTGAATAATGAATCTATTGTATCAGATTCCTACATGCAAATGACTTCAAAATCTCTTCTCATTAATTGAAGCTTTGTTGTCTTTACCTTCTCCATTCCTTGATAGGTTGTCTGGAGGGTATCCCATGCATCCTTGGACCTCTTTGCTGTTGCAATCCTTGGAAATACACTTTCATGCACTGCTTGATAGAAATAGAAGAGGGATTTTGAGTCCTTCTTCCTATTACTCTTCAACAAATCCTTCTCTGCCAGTGTTAAGGAATTAAATGTTTTTTCATCTACTGGTTCTTCTAGACCATCTTCAACTAGCTCCCATAAATATTGAGAGGCAAACAGGGCTCTCATTGTGATTGCCCAATAGTCATAGTTATTCCTATTGAACTATGGGAGTTGAGTATTTCCCATACTCGTGCTTGTGCTGGCTCCTGCCATGGCTAGCTTTATGAACTATGCTTTTAAAAACTTGACTGTGTTTCTTCAAACTTTCTCACTGACTTGTTGAAACCTTCTCTCTGCTGGAGAATTGCTTCAACAAACTCCTTCCTTCAGATTCTTTGACTAATTCAAAGAGTCTAGACTAGCTCTGATACCATGTTGGAATTTCTGAATAATTCCAAACACATAGAGGAAAATAAAAATTCCTCTTCCCAACACAGAGATTAAAAAAAAATTGTGGACAGAGATGCAAAAAAAAACTTCTTCGATTTCATTCAAATCAAAACTCTGTTACAAATATGAAAGGCTTCAGAACTTCAGTTGTTCTGGATTATAAAACTTGCTTCAAGCTGCTTCACACACAGTGTTACAAAATTTTTCTCTCTGTCTCTTTCACACAGTCATAACACTGTCTATTTCATTGCACACGGCATACTCTGTTTTTAATACACAGTCAACACACACTGTGTTTTTGTTTCTGCCTTCGGGAATTTTTATTTCAATACAAAGTCCATCATATTTTTGCTTTCTGCCTTTTTGGACCTTTTTTTTTTAACGTGCCATACACACACACACACACACACACACACACTATATATATATATATATATATATATATATATATATATATATATATATATATATATATATATATATATATATATATATTGTAAATATTATATCTCGTAAATCCTAATGTTTTAAAAATAAAATTGCCGCAGGTTAACAAAACCTTTATGCAAAAGTTTGAAACCTTAATACATTGTGGCACATATATATAAAAATATAAAACATTAGCCTAAATTCTAAATACTTTATTAAACACATTTCGCGAATTCCAAAACATGAAATAAAATTCCTTTTAATAAGATTATCGCATCCAAATTCCCCATGGCTGACTGGACCCTTCAACCTTGCGAACACTCCCTCATTGGTTGATGGTGGACCCCTGGCGGACTTCAAACGAACTCAACCATATTTTATGAATTCTTATCGCATCCATTTTCCAGGTGGGTGATGTCAGATTGGTTTCGTGCGATCGCCTTCTGATTGGTCGACGGTCTTGTTGCGTTGGCATGGTGGGGACCTCCGTCTTATCATGCGAGCAAAGAGCAAGGTGACGTGGGCTCATTTGAATTAAAATAAAATGGCGGGAGTTATGAACGGTGGTTGTAGAGTTTTAAATTTGGTAGGTGTGTTATTAAGAATGCGGGATGGAGGGCTTTGAAGACAGGGTTTGCGTGGTTTAAACCACAGTTTTGCACAGTGAACAGGCTATGACCTTTGTCAAAAAAAAAAGTTTTGTAGGCTTTGAATGCAAGATTTAAATGAAAAGATAAGTGCACACAATAACATACAATTTCCTGCTCCTGTTGTTTGCAGTCACAGTTGGAATTAATATTTCCAACAGTAAGTAAATTAGAGTTGAAATGAAATGAACAACATTGTTGTTAAGTCATTATTTTGCTTGTTTTATCATTTGCTTAACGTTAAAAAAGTTGGGAAGTTATCAATTTACACGATTATAACAATATGTAAACTTGCTCTTGATATGATTGACTTCTGGATCACTTGCCTCATTACATTTCACCCAAAACGAGATCGATAAGGAGCGATAATGATTTCCATTTAAAGCATCAAAAGTTACTTGAAAAATTCTTATTATCTAGCAAAGTATTATCCATTCGGTACTTGTCCCAACTGCTCAAAAAGTATTTGGGTAATTTCTAATTCACTGCTGAATTATAGCTATGGTTGTTGTTTGATATGTGGTTTAGTGGGAATCTCATTTTGAGATTATACACTTTTACATTTCTTTTTTCTTTTAAATATTTTTGAGGATTATATGAAAACTATATTTTAATAAAAAAAATTATTAGCTAGCAATCATTTTTTTTGCGTCACTAATTTTGCATAATTATTTGACCTTTCTCTTAATTCATTCTGACTTAAACATAATGAAATTATCATTTTTAAATAATAGAATCCATCTCCTGCTCCATACAACAAGATGCCTTGTGATTCGACATCAAAAAAAGCCATCAATTTGTTTTTAAACCACTATTCTTATTGAGTTTTCTCCCCTACTCTATAGGAAATGACGCAATATGTTGAGCCCATTGACTAAACACTAAATATCGAAGGAATGTATTTTTTATTCAAAAGATTAAATTGTTTCTAACAAACCATATTATTTAGATCATTATTAATGGAAGGGCCTTAAAAGCTTTTGTTTGTGAATTCTCTACCCATTTCCTCAAATTTAGTTCAATAGATTCCCCTCACCAAACATTTTTCAATCATGTCAGTACCTCCGCTTCTAGCCACACTTGTTTTGAATAGTCACAATCCATTATCAAATGACCATTTCTCTCAACATTGAGTTTGAAAATAGCACATGTGCCAAATCCCTCCCAATTCCTCTTATGTATGTTAGGAATTTACCACAACAATAAAACAATTTTACTGAGAGAAATAAATAAACATAACCATGAAAGAGCCAGCAACAAATCACATAAACACAAACACAATGTTTAACCGGGAAAACCCCAAATCCGGGGAAAAACCCAACCAATCAAATTTCATTAACCATTGGCCAAAACCCTGGCCAATCCAGCCAAGTGAGCCTTCACCGCTCACCTCCAGGCCTTGCATTACAACGAAGTATTCCCAGCCTTTAATAGGCTCCATTACATGCAATACCATGGGTCAAAACCATGGGTGCACAAAACCATGTGCCCCAAAACCACTACTATTTACCCTGGTCAACTTTGACTCCATCCCGAGTCAAGTTTACCTAACAATGTAATCTATCCCAAGTTAATACTTTGTTCATCAATAGTTACCACATAAACAAGTTCTTTGTTTTATAATAAAATTTCAACTTTCAAAGATAGTGCCACCATTATTGAAGTTCTCTTCTTCCTTTTGCTACTTCTTGCCTATGAAGCCCAATTTTTGTATCATAATTCATACCTACCTCCATATCAAAGTTGTAAGTGAATCTGAAATGTTGGCCAACATGTAGAAACATCTGTTCATTAGTTATGGAATCATTTTTTGTGACAATAAGTGGTATTTTCCACTCACAACCCATGCATCCTCCCTAATTTGAATCGATGTGTGTTTGCCCACTTTCCAAGATGGCCCTCACCCCCCACCCCCCCACCCCCACCCCACCCCTCCCTCTAATTAAAAAATAAAAAACTCCACAATTACCTTCCATATCACTCTAATATTATGCTTAAATTTCTCAACCCTCCCTATGCAATCTTCAACTGTGTCCAAATAAATATATTTTTGAATCTCCACTTAACACTCTTAGCTTCCAAATATTTTGATAAAAGGTAAATATTCTTAAGGTCCCATCCCCCCCAACAATTTTAGATAGCCAATTTGTCCCATTTTACACACAAAATCACCATTTTTGGCTGATTTTCCTTGTAAAAACCTAAAACTTATCCTTTGAAGGGTTGTTGCAATTTCGATGATGCCAAAACTGTCTTCTTCTTTAGCTCCTCAAAGGCCCTATGCTAATCCTTTCCCCACTTGAAGCACTTTCCACAAGTATTGTGCCACCTAAAAAAAACTCCTAACATTTAAACATTAGTAGGAAACAACCATTTCATGGTGGCCTCCATCTTTGAAGAATATGTCTCCAGCCCTCTTCCCCCTATCACATACCCCATATACACCAAATATTGTTGTGTAAAGTCACACTCCTTGAGATTTTCTATTCAACTAATGCTTCGTTAAAGTCTCTAGCACCTGCATCAAATGCGAGATGTGTTCCTCCCATGTAGCATTGTATACCAATATATCATCCAAATAAACTATAACAAATGAATCTATAAAACGGTGCAATATATCATTCATTAACCTCATTAACATAGTTGGTGCATTGCATAGGTTAAATGGAAATACTAACTACTCATGCAAACCTTGCTTAGCTTTGAAGGTGGTCTTCTAAGTATCTTCTTCTTTGGCTCAAACTTGGTGATATCCAAAATTTAATTCCATTTTGGTCAAGTATTTCACTTCTTTCAACAGATCCAGTAGATCATCTATTTTGGGTAGGGGGTACCTATTCTTGAGTGTAATTTTCTTCAGCACCCTATGATCTATACACATTCGCTAAGTCCCATCCTTCTATCGAACAATGATGATGAGTGACTCACATTGTGATGTACTCGGTCGAATGATCTATTGTCCTAGTAGTTGTTGCAAATGCTTCTTCACCTCACTTGCTTTTATAACAAACTATTTGTATAGTCTAATGTTTGGAAATGGGGAGTCCGACAATAGTTGGGTCTCATGCTCCACTTCCCTTTGAGGTGGTATCCATTTAGGCTCTTGGAACCCCTCCATGTATGCTTGTCGCAACTTTTATAATTGTTGTTTTTGTTTCTTAGTACACCCCTATATGGATACCATTTCTTTTATTGGCTCTTCTATACAATGATTTTCTTTAAAAAACAGTAAAACATTCTTCTTGCTAGAATTGATCAGTTTCTTAGCTTAATTAGCACTTACTAGCAAAATTTTGCACTTGCCCTTGTGTGCATTGATGGTCAAAGATTTTCCATCGTAGATGATGCGTTATTGGTTGGCTCTCCACATGAAGATTGCATCCCGCATGTACATATAGGTACTTCCAAACACCACTCCACATACATCAAGATGAACTACATCTAATTGTACTTGATCAATAAAATCAACATTGAAAACTAATCTAATTTTTCACTTTGACAACTAATCTAATTTTGCATTGTTTGGTTACCTTTATTTCTGCTTCTTTATTTACCCATCCCAATGGATATGATTTTGGATGATCACAAATTTCCAATCCCAGTTTTTTGACCAAATCTATTACAATGAGATTCGTCTGTGATATTGGGTAAAACATAGCATTAATCTTTGTCTTCTTGACCTATATCTTTATGTGGAAGAGTTTTGTCATTTCCTTCTCTTCCTGTTGCTGAATTCTACTCAGATTCACCTCCATGTGTTCTGATGTATAGGAAATCTTCTCATCTATGTCAGAGCTACTTTCAACCTAGTTGCTTGAATAAGTGGCCAAGGGTGAACCAAGTTCGAGTGAGTGTTAAACTGGAGAATTGAAGTCTCGATTGAGTGTTGGAACAAGAACAAGGGAATCAAGGTTTGGTTGATAGTGTTGGAATAAGAACAAGGGGTGAATCAAAGTCTAGATGAGACTTGGATGAGGTGCCAAATCTTGGAATTGGATGAATGACTAAGTGTTGAGGCCAAAAGCGCATTGGGTTGTTGTAAGGAATTTTTCCACACTTATATATAAAACATTTTTGGGTGCTAGGTTTGCTTTGGGTCCCCATCTATATATTTGTGTCTCTTGCATTATTGAGGATCAAGCCTTAATATAAGGAATAAAAAAGGCATTAAATTACCCCTACCATTTTTTTTAAACCAAAATAGCGACAATTTCAATTGGTGAAAACCATATTATAATTAGATTAGGATGCATTTTTTTGTTTTTAATTGTGAATTAAAACTATTTCTAATTATATAAGAATTTATTTTCTTTATTATTTTTTTCTCAAAGAAATAAGTTAATGTCAATTGGGTTTACTGGAGGTGATTGGGAGAAATAATATATAATTCCTGCAGTGACATGTTAAGCTCATATCTAGTATATCTTTATAATGACTTTGAGCCTTGCTATTGAACTACTTTAAGCCCTAACTAAAATCTTATCCTTATCTACAAGCTAGAGGATGGGTAGGAAAATCTTACCCTTACCTACCAGCTAAAGGATAAAGTGTTTGGTAACATAGAAAAAATAATAATAATAACTCAAAACCAAAAAGTATTTAGCACTAATAAAGATTTACCCCCTAAAATGAGCATATTATATTTGGGGAATGATGAAACTTTACTGAATGGATAGGGAGGTAAGGGCATGCTTTTAGCTCTTAGTAGGCACTCTCTCAATGGTCCCTTCCCTCTATCAACCTTACTCTTAGTTTGCTTCATGTGAGCAAGAGGTGTCCCTCCCTTGTGGAAGGAGGTCGAACATTGAATATATATTTGCATGACTAAATTTTATTTACACAATTATATTGTTGAAGATCTTGTTCTTGAAAATGTATCAATAAAGTGAACTGAAAATCATTAAATATTATAAATTTTTTAACTTAATCTAAAAAAACTATATTTGGCTTTTTTAAACTAAAATCTAATGACATGATTCTTAGGAAATCTCAATAATACACCATTTAAATTACATTTTTAATGTAAAAATTAATTCAACACTAAACACTTAAATTAGATAAACTAAAACAAAATCTTCCCCATATATAACAAGAGTTACGTAGTAGCTAGTACATGCCACTTAGCTTAAATATAGCTTAATTAAACTAAAAAATAATAAAAAGAAAGATTTCATCACAAAAATAAAATAAATAATAAAATAATATATTGTTGAATGTCATCACAAAACATTAAAAAATATTATTAATTAGTATTGGTTATATTAACACACACACACACACACACACACACACACACATATATATATATATATATAAATTTATTAAAATAAATTTTTAATATAATAATAAGTCATTTTAAATTGGAAATATGGAAAAAAAAAATTATAATTCATGAAAATGGAAATAATAGAAAAAGAAAAAAAAACTCAAAATCAAAAAAAAAAAAACTAATAGAAATGGAAGTTATTAAACATCTCATAATAAGACCTCAACTAATCACATTACGAAGAAATACATTTAAATAATAATAAAAAATAACAAAAATTGAATTCCCAATGTTAAATTATGAATAAATGACAAAAATTTAATCAAAAACTAATTAATATGCAATCAAAAGTAAAACTGAATGAGTAATACCATATATAATAAATTATTAAAAAAAACTACCAAAATATTCAAAAATATCACTTAATTGGTATGATATGTGTTCATTCTATTCACCGACTTCTATTGTGATAACAAGCAAACTACTTTGTTTCACCCACTAGGATGTGGAATTCTCCAGATGATGGTGATGATGAACTGCCTTTGGAGGTGTTGCCTCCGAATGCAGAAGAGATGTTACAACGCCGTAGTCATAACACTGCTGATCCTAGTCAAAGTAGTTCCACTGGTCATTTTAAAAGAACCAACTGAGGATATGGAATCTCAATATTAGTCTACTTTTCAACTGATTTATCATTTGTGAATTGAATAGTGAATATTTTGATATTTTCATCGTGGCAGACTTTCTGTGACGAATATGAAACATACTAGAGGATGTAATAGTTCTTTTGTGAACACGTTTCTCATTTCTTCTTGCATTTCGTGTTTCTATAGTATATTTTAGCCTATCTTCCAGCCATTATATGAAGGAATTTCTAAAATTCATAACTTATATTCACAACAACACACAGGAAAAATACAAGGAAGGAATTGGCAAGTGGGAGCTATTATGGTAGGAATATCTATTCAAGCTACTACTGCGATCAATGGCTTCCTGCTTCATATGCATCGCCCAATAGGCATGTTCCAATGCTTTACCCTGCCACCGATGCTAGATAATATTAAATTTAAGATCAAACATATACTCTGTGCTCAGATACTTCAACAAGTTCTAGCAGATCAATATTTGAAAATTTATCGTTCTCAGGACGGATATAAGGAGTTTATAGAAATTACGCCAACAGATTAACATTTAAAAGTTTAAATTTATGAGATGCAGATGAGGAGTTAACAAAGATTATACCTATAACAGATTTGAAACTATTTTCACAGCCGCCATTGTTTTAAAGCCCTTTTCAATTTGAATTTCCTCTTCAGGTGATGCTAGTCCAGGTTTGCAAATTTATGAATATGTTATGAGATAGACTGGACCAAAATATGTATGCCTTTCAATCCAATCTTTTTTCAACTGAACACAAAAGAAAGTTTCGAATCAGTCATTCTAGTTGCACAAGAAGACTTAAAGGGCAAAAAAATTCAAATTCTTTCCAAAAATAACGATAACAACAACAGATAATATCACCACTATCTAGAATCTCTTAGCGTTTCTGTGCTTTTAAGAACGAATAAACTTAACCAAGCCTGAATCTCTGCAAAAGCAAAAGAAATGGAAAATTTCGGAAGGCTTCCAGGATATTAATTGCTGCCTTTTAGCCAATTCCTTAAAAAAATTACCAGCTTCATGCTAAGTATAATCTTTCCAGGCAGTATCAATAATTCATTTTCTCAAAAAACAACATGGATAAGTCCAATTTATCTCAATCCAGAGTGTGATTCGAACACGAAAAACAACATGGATAAGTCCAATTTATCTCAATCCAGAGTGTGATTCCAACACAAAACGCATCTTGCACAAAAGATACACAAAGACGAAGCAATACCTTAAGTAAACAAAATTATTGCATTCCACGCCAAAGAATAATCGATATTTCAAAGAATTCGAAAAGATTACAGTGCAGAAAGCCGCAATTTTCAGCTCATGCTTCTCTCTAAAAGCTGCGGTGCATTTAAAGGCCCCGAGCTTTTAACAGCATCGATCCCATCCACTTTCCCAAGCATGCATGCATATCATATCCTATTCTTGAATGTCTACACATTTGCAAATATAATCTGCAAAGAAAATATAACACCTCTCTGACACCTGAACGTGAAATATTTTTTGAGCTAGCTAGATCTACAAGATTAAGCTTTCCACAGTACGATTGAACCTGAGAGGATTTAGATGATAATTCTTCGGTATTCAACATAACATAGCCTTAACAGTAACCATAACTTCCTAACAGTTTCTTCTGCATGCTATGATCTTTCGGACTCTCCTGGAACTTCGGCGCATAGATGTGAAGTGAAGAGTAAAAGGGTGGGCGTGTGTGAGACTGAAATGAGAAGTGTACCCAACTGGAACTCCGGCGCGAAGTGTATCCACCTGGAACTCCGGCTCACAGGTGTCAACTTAAGAGGAAAAGGGTGGCCGTGTACATACGTCACACTGAAACAAAAAGTGTTGACGAAACGAGAAATGGACTGATTCAAAAGTATAGGCCTATCGGCCTAATTATGGTGATCTCAAGTTCTTTTCACCTAACATGGGGAGTATGGTTTAATGAGTCGTGGTGTCCACTTTGATTTCTAATAGAAAGAGGACACGACGGGTGAGTTTCCATTTTAACGTTTGTAAACATTTGGTGGATTTTAATTGGTGAATAAAGCTTGATTTCAACTTTTTTTATCATTGAAGCCTCCACCACAGTCCTTTGTGATCTTACAAATCATTTCTGGAGTGAAAGGTAACGTTTATTTTAAAAAAATGGTAGGAGTATTTTTTAAAATATTGAAGAAGATTGTTGTAGATAAAATATATGCTTTTAAGTGATTTAATTGTTTTATTTTTAATAGATGAAGTAAAAAAATGGTACCATTATTTTTAAAATATTGAAGAATAATGAAGATTGTTATAGATAAAATATTTGTTTTTAAGTGATTTAATTGTTTTATTTTGAATAGATGAAGTATCCATTTTGAAGTAATTTATTTGTTTTACCTTTTACATGTGTATATGAGTAAAAATAGTGAAGTTATTAAGGGGAAATCTTAAAAAAAAAATCTGATAACAAGGCTTTTTGTAGAGTTTTTCACTGAGGTTCAATATGTTCAAAGTGTTGAGAAAAGCATAAGGTGCTAATTTGAATTGTGATTCTCTATTATCGTACTGAATATAATTTTGAAGAAGAATCAATTAATAATCTCTACTTGCCCATTGGCTTGAGGATAATATGGGGTGATCAATGGAAATTGCTTTGGGCACTCCAAACCAAGCAATGGCTTGGTTAAATAGGAATGATGTTATGACGGTGTTGTCGTTCGAAAAGGTTGCCATAGCCACAACCTACTTATTAAAACAATCGAAAGAAACAATGATGTAATGGTTTTCGTGACTTGCGGGGTTAAATTGCATGAAGTCAATGCCCCATTTGGCGAAAAGTTCAAAAGTAACGATAGGGTGAAGTGGAGCAAGGTGAGTGTGCGTCTTCCTAAAAAATATTTGACATGAGTGAGACTTTTGGATATGAGTAGTACAATCTTTAAATATCAATGGCTAAAAATACACGACACGAAGATTTTTTGGGCGGTGGCAAGTCCAAACAGGTGACCGCCACAGGCTCCAATGTGATAATTGTTTAGAACTCATTCAGTCTCATCATGAGTGAGACATATATGTAATACCACATCAACTCCGTAGCAATAAAGGGAGTCAATTATAATAAAAGAGTGCCTAGAATATTGGAATATATGATGACACTAATCGTAACACAGTGTTGATCGAAAATATTGAGTCTAGAGACATAAGAGTACATCTCCATACCAAGGATCATATGAGTTATTGAGGAATAAGGAGTTATCAAGAAGTGGGTCCTCAACCATAGTTTCTTTATCAAATCAGAGTAACTCAAACATTAACTTGACAAATGTAAGGGATTTCTTAGACTTAGAACCCACAAACTCCAAATCAAACTCTTGAAGGATAACAATCCACTTAGAGAATTTTTCCCCCAATGATTTGATGTTTAAACAATTTGTTTCATGTTGTTGGAATCAATGATCACAATGGTCTTTCGCAAGACTATGTAATGTCATAAACATTGGAAAACAAAAATGATTACCAAATACAACTTCTAAACTGGAGAATAATGAAGCTTGGGATCAATAAGGCCTTTGCCAAGATAGTAATTAGGGTGTTCATTATGCATCCTATCCCCTTGGAAAAAACCATACAAATGGTGGATTCAGAGGCTGCTAGATATAATAAAAATTCATAGTTGAAATTACGAGGACTAAGTAATGAAGCAAATAAAAAATTGTGTTTCAAAGAGTCAAAAGATACTTGGATTGTTCATCCCATATGAAAGGTACTCCCTTTTTTCAAAAATCACATAAAACCTTTGGTGATCTTGGCATAATTGGAAATAAAACTATGCAAGAAATTAGCCTTTCCTTGTAGTGCTTGAAGTTGGAAAACAACCCGTGGAGGACAAATATTGATGATAGCCTCAACCTTAGAGGGATCAGCACAAATCCCTTCCTTGGACATGATAAAACCTAGCTACCTTCTAGATTATACACAAAAGACACATTTATGCTTTTTTAGCTAGCCTGTGTAATAACAACATCGAAGAAACACTTCTCTAAGATGGGCGAGATGGTCCTCACGATGTAAAGATTCAGGGGCAAGGTCATCAAGATAGACTTCAACAATGTGTTTTATATCTTTAAAAGCATAAGACATGGCTTGTTGGAAAGTGGCACCATCATTTTTTAGACCAAGCGGAAATTTTTGATACACAAATGTTCCCCATGGGGAATTGAAAACATTTTTCTGTTGATCCTCTAGTTTAATTTGGATTTGATTATAGCCAAAGAAACCATCCATAAAGGAGAAGATATAATTTCCAATCCATTCATAAAAAATTTGGTTGATAAATGGTGTGGGTTAATTATCCTTGGGACATATTCAAGTCTCTATAGTCCACAGAAACCCGAATCGACCCTTGCATGTTATCAACTAGAACATGATTACAAACCTACTCTATCAAGGGTACCAGATAAATAGAGCCAACATCTAACAATTTTTTAACATATACTTCAATAGTAGTTGCTTTTCAAGGATTAACCAGTTGGAGCCTTTGTCGAACAAGCTTAGCTCTATCATTTTTTTGATCTCATGTTGGACAATCGAGGGGTTAATACCAATAATCTATTTGTAGGAAAAAGCAAAAAATTCATGGAATTATTTGAAAATAGAATTATAAGTTTCAATCTCTTGAGGCGTACAATATGCTCCAATCATAATGTTTTCAACGACAACTAGTTTTGTAGCAATGCTAATGGGGATATTCTTTGAGATGTTTGTCAAGTTCCTCTCTGAGGAAATAACCTAAATCAAGATGGGGGACTAGGACCACTCATCATTACCATATGACTCCAAGTTTTTAGCTAACTAAACCAAGTTTTTTTTTTTTTTTTCAAGTTGTTTGTAATCCTCCATGCTTGACCTGTGGCTTGAGGAGCCGCGACCTAGGGGAATCTAATCCGTTAAATTCACCTAGGAATCGCACTCGGCCTGGACCACACCAACCCTAAGTTGAATGGATTTTTTAGCATGTCTCCTCCCCCTAGCACAGGTGATCCAGGTGGCTCTAGAGAGACACACAGGACAAAGAGGGCTTATGAAAGCTCAAAAATAAAAGTGATCAGAATGATTTCAAACTAAGACCATAGAGTATATCTCATCGTCCTAATCGCAGTGGTGTGAACGGTTCATCAAATCGAGCTCGTATGCGAAAGGTAGAGGCAGTCAAAGTTTTTGGGTGACTTGATGATGTGGCAGGTTAAGGAGGCAGAATTTTCGTAGAAATCCGGCGATCGGATTCCGGCCAGATTCCGGGCGAATTTGTGGGGTCGTTAAAAAAACTCCTTCGGCCTAAAATCACGTTATTTAAAAATGTGTGGTTTGTTAATATAAAAATTGGAGGGCGGGCCATGACCCCACCCCCGGCACCCCCCCCCCCCCCCCCCCTCCCCCCCAAACCAAACCATATAACAAAACATTAATTTAAAACGGGTCGGCGGCCATGACCTCGCCAGACCCGCACCTGCACCCATATATAACAATAAACATATATATGGTGGGGTGGTCGGCGGTCAACCTCGCCACCCCAACCATAACCCTACACCATTATGAGATATATGATTATCGTGGGTTGTTGGGCGAGCTCGACCCCTCCAATTTTAAAAAAGAAACATGCCCGAAACATTGCATTCAGATTTTGGGGAGGCGGGATTTGATCCCCCGACCTCCCCTTAACCAATTACTTTATTTGTCATTGCGCTAGCCCATTGGGCTTTGGGTAATCCACCCAACTTACATTACTTAAACCTCTCTTTTCACCAGTGCACCCAGGCTAGGTCAGAGTGCAAACGGACATGCAGTTCAAGGCAAGGATGGTGCACCCAGTTCGAGGGAATATTTTTTGATGCCAAGGGAATATTTTGATTCCAAGGAGGTAAAATTTCTCTGTGACATAATGTATTAAACTTTATATGCATTTTAACCATAATTTCATAGGGAGCGCAATGGTGTGCCCAGATTTTCCATTTGAGCAACAGTTTAGAAGACTCTCTTCAGAATATGAGGATCAGGGATCTTGAAGGAATCTAAAAGATTCCTGCAGCCCCAGAATTTCACTTTGTCAGAATTCAGAAATTTGACAGTCGATTTTGCACTATTCGATGCCATGAATCTGATGGTGTATTCAGATTTTCCATTTGACCATTCCATTTTTCGGCCACTTTTCAAAGTGGAGTTGCATGTGTCAGCATTCAATGTGTGAGCAGTCGTTTTCAGGCTATTCGATGCCATGAGATTTATGGTACAACCAGATCCAGGAGTTTATCATATTTCCTTCAGATAGCTCCAGGATGTGAGGTATATGTAGTGTGATCATGTACCTCTTTGTCTCTTTTTTATGAGATGCATTGTGTTGTATAGATCCATGTTTGATGTTTGATGTGGGATCTTGTTTTGTTCTTGATGTGAGATGTAATTTATATCATGGATTTGTTTTATGTTGTTTGAGATCCCTTTTTTTCCATATTCGACGGGATACTCTTAGTCACCATTGAGTGAGATTGTCATGCTGATAGGATTCATTTTTGTGAATGAGATTTCCTGTAGCAGAACATCTCGTGGAGAGGTCTAGCCACTCCTACATGAGCGAATTTTCATTTCATGATAGAGAAAATACCATCCATGTACATCATCACTATTTCCAACACTTAATGCAACGACCTACACCATCTTGACACTGAGGCCCAGAGACAAAGTCCCTCTTGGACGAATTCCGTTATTAATATTTTATGTTTCTAATGCTTGTTATGTTCCTCTTGATTATATATGCATGCATACATTGATGCTTTTGATGAAATTTAAGTCTAACACATCAGCCGAAGTAAAAGGTCTTGGTTTAAAGGGTAGCAAAATTTACCCAAATCAAGTGGTATCAAAGCGGTCTTCTTGCTGATGTGGACTGCAAGCATGAACCATTGAACGTGCAGAAATGGAGGATTTCAAAGACATGTATGATACCATGCTCAGGGTGTCTGAGAAAGCGGACATGTTGTATCAAGCTTATGAGAAACAAGCAGCAGATAACGTTGAGTTGAAAACACTTCTACAAGAAGAGAAGGAGGACAAGCAGCAGTTGCAGCTTCAGTTGCAAGCCACTACAGAGGCATTGGAGGAATTGAAGCGCAACGATGAAAGTTTTCAAGCAGAGCATGAGGCATTGAAGGCACTCCTACGAGAAGAGAAGGAGGAGAAGCAACGAGTGCAGCTTCAGCTACAAGCCGTGACAGAGGCCTTGGAGGAAGTGAAGATGAAGGCTTAGAGAAGCCCTCTTCACCTGTTTCAAAATCGACATCTGAGATAAACAGTTGTGATCATTCTTCAGTTTCATCTTCACATGCTATTATTTCTATTGCAAATGTGGAGATCCCCATTACAAGAACCGACATGAGAATCCTTAACAGCATGGGGTACGAAGGAGGAGGACTTGGAATTCATGGCCAAGGCATTACTCAAGAAATTATACAATATGCATGTATATCTTGGATTCACCTGATCTAACAATTTTCTAAAGTTAAATACTGAATCGCTTCTACAAATATTTGCGGAATTAAAAACACAATTTCCAATTACATAAGCATGAATAAAGATCAATCACACACAACACAGATAATTTCCCGAGGAAATATTACAGCTAAAAACCCCACTATATTCTATTGTATATTATATCATGGATCATGAAACAATTACATAGAAAAATCTTCTCACAACAGCCCTCAGTACATCAGCTAATTGTCTCACATTGTCATACAAAAATTAGCAAATCCATTAGCCAATTTACTGTCTCCAGACAACCTTCCTTCACTATGCAATCCCTGAATTGATGCAATCTTGCCTGCCTTGACTGTGCAAGTATCATGGGCACATCTAATGTGTGTGTGAGTGCATGTGTGAAAGCGGATAATGTCACAACTGATATTCAAATTCTCTTTCACCTAGAACTCAATTGGGTCTCCACTGGATCTGGCATGCATGCAACTAATATTAATAAATCTTCAGTTGCATGTGAGATTACTGATTGTGAATTAATTAATATTTAATTCACTTGATCTCTCACTAGTGTATCTTCATTTACAACTAGCACAACTGAGTTTAACTCACTTAACTGAGTTAAACTATTTACAACTTTCACCAACTCATGCACCACTACACTTCCAACTCTGTTACAACTAGAATCACTCAGTTACAACTAGAATTACTCTACATGTCCCACCAACCAACCTCTAACTCAAAATTCACTTAACTAACTAATTTTCCACTTCAGTTAACTATTTTCAAGTCCACATTGAGAATATATTATAGTTTAATGTCCATCTAAATTAAGGGATAATAAAAATAGACATGTACCTAAAAATAGCCTGTGGGCCCCACACTAGTGTAGGTGCTTAATTTTCACTAGGATCATGGGTATCAAAAAATTCTTGTTGAATCTCAACATAACTCAACCATTGGAGGTTATGTAGAGACCTCACTATGTAGGTTTGGGATACACTGAAGGGGAATGTTCAAAGGTTTCTAAATCCTCCACGACATTGTGGAAACCGTCGAGGAGAGAGAATGATGGGAACACTTCACCATCATCTTATGGCAGTGCATATTGTAGAGAGAAAGTTGAGGCAAGCTCTCATCACCATAAGGACATCAAAGGCAAACATACATTGTTGAACTTGTCAACAGAAAGGATTGATGGGAACACTTCACCATCATTCCATGGAAGTGCATGTCGCCATAGAAGAGCTGAGACAAGCTCTCATCACCATGATCGCACCAGAGACCACTAGGAAAAGTATAACAAGTCTCGATATTTGCAAGAAAATTTTGATTATAAGCATGTTTATAATCATGAACGTAAATCATGGCATAAGAAAACTTGTCATTTTTGTGGTTTAGATAACCATGTCATTGTTGAGTGTTGGAAAAGAATGGCAACACAAAGGAGGATGAGGCGTGGAAAGCCTTCTCCACGGTAGAAAAATAAACTGGTTAAACAGGTCTGGAGGAAGAAGACCTTTTGCATCCATTGCAACCAAAGTGGCCATCAAAGAACCACGTGTTCGAGGCTCCATCCAGAGAACCACCTTAAGGACGAAGCATCGGTGTGTGAACCAATTGAAACGGATGTTCGACAAGCAAACGTGCCACAGAGAGATGATCCATTCACTTTGATAAGTGAGAGATGGTTTTTATAGATGTGGTAGTGTGTCATGGCTGTGTTTATATTTTTATTTATTTACCATACTTAGTGAGTAAGAATAAAAAGAGGTTTTATTTATTTACCATGCCTCTCGTTTACTTATATTTTTATTTATAAACCATATCTCATTTTTTAGTGTTCGTAAACTTCTTCATATTTTAAATTTATATTGTTTAAATTTATTTGTAATGAATTTTAAATGTTTATTTATATGGTTATGTAAGTCATTGTTTAAGCTGACAATGTTTATATTTTATTTTTTAATTTTTTTTTAGTTTTTTACTTTGGCTTCCAACATACTTACACATCGAGGTCATACTGGGCTGTAGAATGCGCCTCTCGGCGCAATAAATATTCTTGAATATCAATCTATATATATGATTCTTGAATATCATCCACATATAAGATTTGATTGATCGTTGACCTAAAATCTCTAAAAACACATATACAGCCTAAGTTAGTTTCACAATGGAGGAAGGAAATATGATACCGGTCATCACTCAACTTACATTTGACACGTGAAGTGAATATAGTTGAACTGAGTATTGTCTCAATTGGTAGGCCATATCAAGTTTCATTTATATATGTTTTTTAATTATTATTTATTATGGTGATGTCAATTTTTTTTCACCCAACATAGGGAGTATGGTCTAATAAGTCGTGGTGCCCACTTCCATTACTAATAGAAAGAGGATAGGACACGCGAGTTTCCATTTTGTTGTTTGTAAACATTTGGTGGATTTTAGTTGGTGAATAAAGCTTGGTTTCAACTTCTTTTATCATTGAGTCCTCCATGGTGACGGTCCTTTATGATCTTACAAATCATTTCTCATGCGAAAGGTAATGTTTATTTAACATTATTTGTTTTTAAGGTGATTTAATTGTTTTATTTTTAATAGATGAAGTATCTATTTTGAAGTAATTTATTTGTTTTACCTTTTATTTATTAGTGGGAGTATCTCAAATAAATTATTACAACAAGGCTCACTAGAAACTTTGGCCCAATTTCCGACGGCCACTTCATCGCTATTCCGACACATAGTCGTCGCAAGAGCGACATTTCGAGGACAGGCAAAACGTGGTTTGCCATTACGTCGCAAATCCGACGCACTGAAAAAGTGTCGCACTACCGACACTTTTTCCGTCACTTCCAAACAAGCGTCTCTCTTCCGACGTTTCCCAAACCATCGCGCTTCCAACGTTTGTAAACTGTCACAATTCTGACGAAATGTGGCCCGACGTTTTGAACGTCGCTCTTCCGACGTTTGTAAATTGTCGCAATTCCGACGAAATGTGGTCCGTCGTTTTGAGCGTTGCTCTTCTGACGTTTGTAAACTGTTGCAATTCCGACGAAATGTGGTCCGACATTTTGAACGTCGCTCTTCCGACGTTTTTATATTGTCGCTCTTCCGACGTTTTTATGATGTCGCAAGACCGACGTGTCCCAGAAGCGTCGCAATACCGACGCATTCCAAAAGCGTCGCAATACCGACCCTAGGAAGACCGACAGAAATCGTTCAAGACGTTGGAAGACCGATGCTTACAAAGCGTCAGTATACCGACGGCGGGTTCAATTTAAAAAAAAAAAATGAAACTTTAAAACAGGACAGTAAATCTCCAATATTTGTTATGAATTGTGGGTGTTCCAATGACCATGAAATATTAATATAATAAACCACCCCGCAGCGCTTCGACTATAAACAATCATATAAACATGGCTCTGTATTTCAAAAAACATGTTTAAAATAGAAACATGGCAACATTTTTTTTTTCCAATTGTTATGAACATAATTCGACCGTGAAATATTAATATAATAAACCACCCCACAGCGCTTCGACTATAAACAATCATTTTTTTTTTCACAAGAGAAAAAACGTTGTTTTGAATATATTATATGAAGTAAAACAGTCCATGAAGTCATTACATTTTCACATCTGAAGATTGGAACCCAAATATCCATCCAGAAAAGTGGAAGTCCCACCCCAGACAATGATAGAAAATACCCCATGTCACATACAGGGACATGATATAAAACCCAGTAACGGTCCACATGGAGATTATCGACAAATCTGAGAAAGCATCCAAATATGCCCGAGGCATCTATAAGAAAGTGAAATAGCAGTATGTAGAATAGTAAAGCAACAGATAGAGTACCGACGCCCATTGTTCCAAATACAAATTAAAGTACCCAAAATCCTTGAACAGAGAAAAACGCTAATCATGTGAGGAGTGTGATATGTCCAAAATATAAAAAGACCATCAGACCATATCAATAAACCAGCAACATAGACCAGCATCGTTAGTTTTGAAGGCAAAGTGATAACCTGTCAACACATAAAATAGTATCATAAAGTGGATACAGGAAATGTGCAGAGACATGTACTGTTGATATATGCCTCACACAAAAAGCATCCATGATAGAGCAAAAATATGTATAAACCCAGGGTCGATTGTATGTTTTGGCTCGCTTGTTCCCGAAAATAAAAACCATCTGCAGAAACCCAGGCTCGCTTGTAAGATCAGGCTCGCTTGATTCCAAAATTGGTAACCATCTGTTGCATCCGAGATGTAAGGTTCAGGCTTGCTTGTTTCCATTAGTAGCTTGCTACAGCATCCACCTTGTTCATAGCAAAAAGGTTCCTGTAGATATACAGAGAAAGAGTATAATACGTAGACCATATAAACATGGCTCTGCATTTCAAAAGCAGGTTTAAAATAGAAACAGGGCAACATTTTTTTTTTCCATTGTTATGAACATAATTTGACCGTGAAATATTAATATAATAAACCACCCCGCAGCGCTTCGACTATAAACAATCATATAAACATGGCTCTGTATTTCAAAAAACAGGTTTAAAATAGAAATAGGGCAACATTTTTTTTTTCCAATTGTTATGAACATAATTCGACCGTGAAATATTAATATAATAAACCACTCCGCAGCGCTTCGACTATAAACAATCATATAAACATGGCTCTGTACTTCAAAAAACAGGTTTAAAATAGAAACAGGGAAACATTTTTTTTTTCTAAGTAAAGTTAATATATTAACAGTGGGAATAAAATTACAGCGTGACCGAAGTCAAAAACATTGCCCAGACTTATGGCAAATTTGTCATCAAAAAATCAAAAAAGAAGACTGCCCTCATATGGGGAAACCAGTCTTGAACGTTTACAGAATTCAAAAATATTACAGAGGTCTAGCACAGTAATATAATCTAAAACAGGCCCAATTAAGTGGGCTACGAAGCAAGAAAACCAAATTAACCAAACTACTCCTCCGGTGGTTCCTTGACGATTCGGCACCATCCTTCGGAAGGTCCAGGATCGCCAGGTGCTATCTCCACATTCATGCCACCGCTCCCCTCCTGAAGGCCCAAATGTTGGCCGGCTTTTTCTGAGCTCAGACCCACCGGACGGGTGCATTGTTCCTCCACTTGGGCCTCCTCACGGAAAACCACGGTGATTGAAGCTGTGATTTGTGGGCGGTTCAGAGAGAAATTAAAGGAAAAAAGCACAGTGCGCATCGTGGGAGAAGGTGAAGCGGTGGGGAAATGAGGAACAGGGGAGCCCATACGGTGGCCAGATCTTAGAACCCGACCTCGCCCACTTCTAGTGTTTGGATAGCAACCTGCGTAATAATCACTGGACTGGAAAGACGACTCGGTTGAGGGGTTGGAGGGAGCGCGCAGGGGTTGACCTCTAGTGCTCCCCCTGCGGCAATGCACCCTTTGACACAGGCGAGGCATGGGTGCAGTCTCAGCAGTGGGCACAAGACGAGATGGAGAAGCAAGATTCCAAGAAACTGAGGAAGACAAACAAAGACCAGACCGAGAGAAATGCAGATTTGCACCAAGGTCTAAGTAGCAGTTTAGCTGGCCACTTCTCCTTCTCATCACAGTGAGCAGGCAGTGTAACCCAGCAACTGGAGAGCATCTGCAATTCAAAGGTTGCGGCTCGTCTGAAAAACCATAGCGAAACGCCATTTTATCGACCCGACTGCAATGGCATCGAAGAACGCCCGTCATAATTAATCTCTCATTCATGAGAGCCGAAGGCTGGATCATATTGGAGCATGAGGAATCACTAACAGGAGTGGAGGTCCGATCTTGAACAATGTTAAAAATTAATGTGATTTGATGTGAAAACCTTGGAACTTAATTGAACAACATTAAAACTTAATGCGATTGATATGAAATCGCCACATCCATGTCCCATCGCCTTAAACGCCATCGAATTCACCCGCATCCAGGAACAGGGAAACTTTTTATTGAGGACACGTGGCAGAAATTGATTGGAGCGGATCTTTGTTTGGGCCGCTCGCACAATGGAAATCCGGACCCGAAAAATATTAGGGCGAATTTGATAAGAAATTCACGTCACAACTCTCCCTCCGTACGCCAGCCCAACTTCGGACCCGAAAAATATTAGGGCGGAATTCATTTGGTTTTCGCGTCACAAAATTGGCCGACGTCAGCAGGCTATTTTGGAATGCGAATTTGGTTTGAATTATGGTTTATCGCCGTTTGAAGTCTGGCGGGCTCGACTTAAGAACAATTTTGTTTGATCCCATCTTATAAAATTTGTGTTGGTTTTCTTTGTTAATACACATATTTTTAATAAATCATGGGAATACCACACTAAACATGTGGAAAAGTTATATAAATTATTGAGAACAATCATTTTTATGTAAAAATATCCAAATGTGCTTTTGGGAAATAAGAATTCGAGTATTTGGTTCATATTGTTTTAAAGGAAGAAGTGAAGTTGGAGCCTCAAAAGATGCAAGCTATTACAAAATGACCTATTCCTAAGAAAATCAAGGTTCTTAGAAGATTTTTTAGACTTACATGATATTATTGATAATGTGTTAAGAATTATGCATGCATTTCAAGTCCACTCACATATCTCTTGAAGAAAATATCATTTATATGGAATGATGAGGCTACTTTGGCATTCTCTTTTTCAATGGATGCCATGTCTTCTACACCAACATCGGTTGCACCTACTTTTGGTAAAACATTCATAGTAGAGTGTGAGGCACTAGGACAAGGAATTTACGTAACATTAACACAATAAGGGATATCATTGGCTTTTAAAAGCAAGGAATTCAAAGAAAAATATTTGGTGAAATCTATGTATGAAATAAATGGAAGCAATATTACATGCAATAAAAAATGGGGATAGTATATCATTGGGAGGTACTTTAAAGTCAAGATATACCATGATAGCATAAAGTATTTTTTGAAACTATGATTTTCATTAGAAGATTAACAAAAATGAGGAGAAAAAATGCAAAGTTTTAATTTTGAGATAATCTGCAAAAAGGGTAAGGAAAATTTAGTACATGATGCTCTTTCTAAAATAGAAGAGGCCTCAAATTTATATCCAATTACATATTCTATTCCTAGGTGGCTAGAAGAAGCTTGCCATAATGGAAAAATGACAATAGTACTAAACAAAAACTAAAATTTATAAAGGATGGGATGAACTCTATGGAGCATTGGGAGTGAAAGAGAGATATACTTTAGTGCAAATGTAGAATATTTTTATGCACGCAAGCATATTTGAATAAGAAAATATTAAGGGAGTCCCATGTCTCTCTGATGGTAGGACGCAGGGTTCCTTAAAACATCTCAAAGGATCAAAAAAATATTTTTGGAAGGAATGAAGAAAGATATTCAAAATTTTGTAAGAGAAGGTCAGGTTTGCATAATAAATAAAAGAGAGATAGTAAAATCTCTGGGGTTACTTCAACCATTCCACATACATATTCAAAGACTAGAAGATATATCAATAGACTTTATTACAGGGTTACTGAAATATAAAGGTAAGTATTACATTTTTGTGGTCATTTATATGGACAAATTTTGTAGATTTTTTTTGTAGAGCTCAAAGTACATAAACAACAAGCCAAGTGGCAGAAGTGTCCGTGAAAGAAATTTACTTGTATTGAAGATCACTATTCTAGGAATAAGGAGTTATTTTCTCCAAAAATAACCCTAGCCAAACATTGACAATGCATCGAGGATATCTTTCTATGCTTCATAAGTACATATGTTCTACTTCTAAATCATGTCTTGGAAGTGGTTGTTTTGCTGGAAATTATTCACCAGTTGGTTTCATACCAAAGTCTTTTTCTCATTTTCAACATCCAATACATGAAAAAGATAATGGTTTAAAACAACATAAATATTTGAAATTTTGCAAGAATTGTCTGGCACACTTTGAATATGAATTTTGAAGTCAAGTGCATGATCTTGTATAGGATCAAGTGTCATTTTGAATACCAAATGTTTCACAAGAAACTTCTCAACATGCTACCCTGCAGTAAGGATTAAATGACAATATTGCATCAACTATTTCCATAATAAAAATGCACCTCGGCCATAAGACTAAACAACTACAAATGTTGTAGATCTAACAAGACCACACAATCAAATGTATTCCACAAGGCCAATACTGTATGAAAAATGAAAAGGATTTTGCAACCAAAAATACCTTAGGCAACTAATTCAATTAGATACACCAAACCATCAGCAAAAAGGAAAACCAGCCTACTCAAAAGGCAAACGTTTACCTCCTTTGACAAAATTTTGAGTTCCGAAACAAGGGCCTTTATTGTCTTGTCAATGCCCCTAGTAATTTGAATGGGGTTTTCACTTGCTGCAAAAACCTAAACAAAAAGGTTTCATTTCAAATTATTTTCCACAAATTTAAGATACAACCATTGTCAGTTTTGTATTTCCTAACAAGCTCATAAATTTTGACAAAAGAACCAAAATTTTTTAATACCTGATAGAAATTTTTTCACTCAAAAACTATCTTAGACTCAATAAGCCCAACCCAAAACTAAAAATCCAAACACCATAAGACCCTACAAAAATGAATAGATGATCTTAATCCAATACTATCGATAAAAAGTTACCTTTACACCCTCACTTATTAAACCCTGTGCAAGAACAACAGATGTTGTGGTTCCATCCCCAGCTAAATAATTTGTCTTTGTCGCAGCTTGCCTTACCAACTTGGCCCCAATATTTTCAACTGGGTCCTCTAATTCAACCAATAAAAAGGCCAGAACCATAGCATTGAGATACATTTCATTACATTGTCAATAACAAAAAAATTTGACTCAGCCATAACCCTTTCCTTTTATTGTTGTGAAAAGCTTTATGCATTACTCTAATGTGGCTAGTCCATATGCCAAGTAGACCACTGGGTAACAAATATGTTTCCTTTCACCTTTGAGTTTTCAAATTATGCCTACTAAATCTAAGACATTTAAGAGGGGGAACTAATACATCATTAAAAAGAAAACCAGAGCACACATCTACAAATTACCTCCTTAGCTACTGTCACACCATCATTAACTATTTTCGGAGAACCATGCTTGCTCTCCAAGACAACATTTTTCCCTTCGCCCCGAGGGTGACTCCAACAAGATCAGCAAGTTTGTTCACACCGCCTGCAAGACAAATTGACAATGCTTTCAGTAAGTGTGCAATTGAATGCCAGACCATATGCCAAAACAACCCTCCATGAAAAATTAAAATAACACATTAAAATCAAATATAAGTGGACAAGGAAAGATCCACCGCAGTGAAGTTTCATGTGCAGGTGACCTTCCTTTAAACATAATTTTTTCTCTGACCTGCAATTTTTTTGTCATTGAGCCATCCTTGTTGAAGTACAACTCTTTTTCCATAGCTCTTGTATTAATTACCTTCTCTATGTCGCGTAATCTCAGAGTCCCTCTTCTTCTTGAGCGATTAAAGGAAATGGGTGAAAAAACTGAAAGAGAAGACAATTGTCTGCCATAATTATCAAACATTGCACCCAACTTCTTCCCCTTTCCATTGTTACCCAATGAGGTAGATGTGGCAATTGTTGTCACACTGCCCAAAGCAGTTGATTGTTCATTGTCTGCTGTAACTATAATTTTAAAGAAGAGACACTTAGTGATATAGACAACACCAAGTGAGAGCAGAGGTTATGAAATTATAATGAGAATTATTTCAACATATCATATTACTCATAGTACAGTTAATTGTTTATTGTTTGGTGTAATAATTCTTTATTATTTATAAACACAATCAAACATATTATGAGGGACGGTGATGAAATTGACAACGGTCACATAACAAACCATAATGGGCACATCCCTTGGCAAGATAGACTCTGAATAAGAAAGAAATCAAAACAAAGTGATTACTTACAGGATCATAGGCTTCCTGAAGAACAAGATCCAGAGCAGCATCTGTAACCCCTAAAGAAACACCTCTCTCTGCAAGACGAATCGCTACATCTTTCATATGTAGTCTAGCAAATTTTCTGAGCTCATCACGAGAAAGAGGATCAAATACAACTATCTCATCAAGTCTATTCAATAGCTCTGGCTTGAAATGTATTCTAACCTGCAAAAATATTCAAAGGCATGTCAAAGCACTGCAGCCAACTTCGTGATAAAATTATATGAAAAATATGCATACACAGAGTCCAGGAGAATGAAACGGCAGGTGTATTGGCAGCTGCCGAAATGCAACAACTAAAACGGCAGGTGTATTGGCAATTGCGGAAATGCAGCTACTAAAACGGCAGGTCTGTCGACGGTTGCAGGTGTGTGGATTGTTGCTGGTATTTTCAGACCGATTCCATGGAAATATACCAGAAACCAGTGGTATGTCAAACCTAGAAGGTAACCTGAGAGACTGTGACCGTCAGATTAAACAAGTAACAGGTGTCGTGCCTAGATAAGAAGTGTTGAAGAAAAAAAATTGATCTCTTTCATAGCAGAAGGCCTATTGGCCTAAATATCTAGGACATGTGGCACTCCATGATAAAGACACATGGTGTGTGGATTTGAGTTTTTCAGGTGGTCAAGTGGGCCAAAAATAGGTGAAATGTGGCACCACTCAGAGATTGACATGTGCCAATTGGTACAAGTGGTAGACAATTGGCATGCTCAAACAACGAGGTGATGTAGGAATGACATGAGGGAGAAAATATCAGAAAAGCCCCAAATCTAGAGAACTAAAGCTCATCACCAACCTGAGATTGACAACTTTACATGATGTAACCTATGAAATCGTAAATGGAGAAATCATAGTAACAAGAAAGTAACCTATGTAAAAATAAAGTCGGATTCATCCTGGGAGTGGTAATAGGAGAAATCATAGTGAACAACAGGAAACATGCAGAGTTGCTTACAATCAAATAGATGAAAAAACACATACAAAAAACCTAGATAATAATCATGAAAAAGCTTAATATTGAATTATGAACTATAAAGGAACTTACAAAATGTGACATTACGAACCTGGTCAAGCGCACAAGCAAAAATATCCTGGACATGACCCTGGTTGACAAGTTGTATTGCTCATGATACAAGAGGATTTGTACCTGCACTGCCAAGTCAATCAAAATCCATCATTATCTATACAATAAATACAAGTAATTGATGTAGTATTTTTTACTCTAAGATGCATTCTTATGATAATGTTAGAACATATGTTGAAAATGTCAAAACATACTTGAATAAGCTCCTCTTCATTTCAAGAACGATTTATTGGAGTCGCATGAACTTGGAACAAGCCTCCCACGATCTGAAAGAGTAGCAACTAAGTCAACAGTGACTTTTTTGTTGCTACGCTGGATCGAGGGAGGTTTGCTCCAAGATTAAATCGCTCCAATAAATTATTCTCTACTAAACAGGGCCAACCACGTGAAGGTGGAAGCTCTTATGGCCTCTCCCCCCCCTCACATCACTCTCAATTCCCCAATACCCAATCTATATTTCATTTTTTACTTTCATGAGCATAAAAAAATATATTCAATAACTAATAAAAAAACAATTCAACAAAAAGTACGCAAGGAAACATTGAAATTAATGCTTGACAGAAAAATAGTATGATAAATGAGTTTTTTGTATAACGCAAAAAACGTTCCAAGTATGGTAACGTTTGTCTTATAATAATACAATATTTTACATTATCAAAATTTCTTTTTCTTCTTCCTATTTCTAAAGCTCCTAATTACATCATCAATATCATCGTGCTCTGCTCTTGTTTCGTGCCTTTCGACCCGCACTGCTGACCTAGTTGCGTAGTCACGATGTCTGGTCTCATCCAGTGACGGGGCATCGCCTACAAAAACAAATAATATTAAATTTTAATTGTCAGTTTTTAAATATCATTGAACTAGTTAGGTAATATTAATAAAAAAAATTGCAATGAGATTATTTACCTGGTGCACCAGTTGTCGCCATTGGGACTGTTGCCCTGTCTTCCTCTCTGGTGGTAAGATCCTCAAGGGAAACATTCTCTGTCATTTAAACAAAAAACGTTATAAGTACAACCATCAAGGTATAATTAGAAAAAAATATAAGTGGAAATTAATTACCGTCACGGCCCTCACTGATAGTAGCATTGTCGGCCTGGTCCCCACTACAATGATCAGGTTGCACGTGAGGATCATCTACATCTGGCTCTAAAACTGGGTTATTTGCCTCGTCGGTAGTGCTGCTCCCCTGATTTAAATGAAGTTGTTAGACATTAAATTTATGGACGAAAACAAACATATTGAAAAGTTAATGTTTTACCTTATCAGGCATTCTGGATCTTGGGACCTGCCCCAAGCTTCTGCGACGTTCAACTACAGCTTGATAGCCGAAATGGAAAGCGATATTTTTATCTTCCTCTATAGTTTCTGTTCCGAAGTCATCACCCTACATTACATATGATTGTGTATTTTTAATCATATTTGATAGGATTACAAAAACTTTGGAAGGCGATACAATTAATTATAAGATGTTTAGCTACTTAATTACAATTATTGCGGCTAATTTCAAGTAGCCGCCCTGGCCTAGCTTATGATGGCCCTTTTTTTCAATCCTAGCTTTGGTTGCCTTTGAGGTGTCAGGCAACCTAGCATCAAAATATTGAAGTCAGATATGACGTAGCACACTTTTATTTTAGACATAAAGAAAATTAAAGCTATTGAATTAAAGTTGTAATTTACCTTGCGGGTCCGGTTGGCATTTTTCCTTCTTTCTTTGCCCTTTTCTCTTTTCCGTCATGGATGAGTGCTCTCCACTCACTCTCTGAAACTGCGAGAGGACGCTCATATCTAGGGTTAAATTGCAATTGCGTCCTATATGTGTCCCTGGTATATTTCAAATATTTGCCGGCTACCTGAGCCACCGCTTTTCTGTCAAATGTGCCGACCCCAAAAAGGGCTTCTAGATAATCTAGAAGTTCTTTTTTCAGGTTGGAATTCTGGGAATTCCACCTTGTACGTATGGTTGGGCCAAAAAGTACCAACGCATGGCTCTCCAGAATCCTGTAGAACTCATTGTTTCCTACACAGAATAAAACCAAAAGAAAAAGAAGATATTATCATTAATTTAAAAATAAAAATCATGATAAATATGTTTTAGATAAAGTACATGAAATACTTAAAATATTAAAATTTACCTGGGAGTTGTACATGCTTTATAGGGACACCCTCATCGTTCACCAACAACGTGCCATTAATGGTCCTTGTGGAGCTGACACGTGTAGCTCCAGGAAACGCAATAATGTAGTTGGCCATATCAGCCTCATCATTGCCAACACGTTCAACGGTTGGCTGGGTGTCTGCTTGGGTAGGGTGTGTTTCTTGGCTGGCACCTAAAGGAGTAGAAGGTGTATGAGAGGGTTTCTGGGCAATCTCTTGCCCTTGTGTCCCACTACCACCAACACCGGGTTCAGCAAGTGTCAGAAAACGCTACATACAAAGAAATTTTTGTTAGTTTAGTCAATGTAAAAATTAAAAATCAAACTATCACAATTCATCTCATGCAGAACAAAAAAAATATCCTTTTGACTTTTTATTATTACTTGATATGTTTCTAGCTGGCTCATAGTTGTTTTATCCTCTCTTTTGTTTCAGGTGTTTGAGGCGCATCTATCAAAGTATTAAATTCCGACCTTGCATCTTGTGCCTTTTTTCGCAACAAGAGCATTGGAGATAGGGATGAAGAAAGCTCTTCCTCATAGAGGGAATCATCAGGCGTACCATGGCTAGGTGTCTGCATATTTGAACAAAATTAATATTATTTCAATTATGTAAATAACTAAAATACCTGAAGATAGAGAAATGCTGGCACTTTACATGTTCTTCCGCTGGCTTCTTTCCGCGATCATCCTGTCTCGGGGTTGTTCCTGTATTGCCCTGATCAGTCTGCCACATTACAATAAAATTATAAATGTAAAAACTTGAAAACAATATATAACTTGAAAACACAAAATGAAAACTGAAACAATTTCTAATAAGACACCGGAAGACAGAGTTAGAGTTTCAAATATGCCTTGCATTGAATTCAGTCCTGGAAACATGTCATTGCACATTAAGGCACCCAAACAAGAGACGATTTGACAATGAAGACCTTATTGAATATATTGTTGGAGAAAATTCTAGTAAACTTGTTGTGAAGACCTTGAGGATATTTTTGGAGCAACATTGTTGAAGTTGATGGTATAGCATTGTTGGAGACGATCTTGAAGGGCCTTAAAGTGAAGCTTTTGGAGCAACTATTGAAAAATCCTTAGAGCATTTAAGTAAGGCACTTTCTATCTTCCATCACCTTTTTCCTTTCAATATCCTTTAAACAATTTTTTTGATATTTAATGTTTGAAATCACGTTATAATTCCTTGATTATATGTGTTTGGGGACTTTCCCTTTGAAATTACCCAAAAATACCATGGCAATTTTATCTTCAGGATGCATGTCTGACCCTATTGTTCAATATTTTGATTGATAGTAGTAAACATAGAGAGTTAGGGGACTCTTGACTTGGTTTGGTTGGGCCATTAGATCCCTAACATCTACTAGGGAGAACCCCCCTTGAGTTGGAGGAGAGCTAGCCCGAAGTGAAATGAGGTTGGTGAGGTGACAATGGGGCTATTGAATTACACATGGTATCACACTTTAGCTTTAGGACTTTATCTTGAGAAGTGCGAGATTTTGCTATATCAATTCTCAAATTGTTTACAATACTATTGTTAAGAACTAATAAGAAGTGATGTTGAGGGGTTTTTGGGTATAAGAAACAATACCATTTAAAAACTAGGGTTCTCAGTCCTTGGCATTCCTTCACCTGGGCCTAGGGGCACAAAAGAATAATTTCACACTAAACCATGCAAACTTAAAAGTAACTTAACAGATCCATAAAGTAATAATAATCATAATTCCTAATTTCCTATTGTACGATATAATGAAAATTATTCAAGCATGAAGCAATGAAGACATGCAATGTCTGAATTTCAAGATTGATGAACCAATACAAGAAGTTAGAAACTACAACTTTGATTCAATACTCTGTGTCCTAACTCCAGGAAGGAATCTAGTTTGTAGTACAAAACATGCATTGTGTATTATCAATTCTTAATTGACAACAACTAAAGGTCATCTACCTCATCAATTCTTTCCCATTTTGTGTTTTTATGTTATATTCCTTATAAAAGTGTCAAATTTCTCTCAAAGTAAGCAACCACTGAATAAAATAAAAAATAGTTGAGATATGATTGAGAAATGGTCATTTATTTCTTGAAAGGTCTTCACAATTTCTTTGGTTGTTTTTCATCTCAAGAAACAAGAAATGACCTAAGAAACTATTGTGATGTAATATAAGAAACAACACGGTGCAATGGCCATTTTCAAAGCCAAATGATGTCCATTGAGGACATGGCCTTTATTTGGTTCCTGTTTCATAGGAGTTTCGGGTAGAAATGGAACTTTTTTGTACCATTTCCGGTAGTAAAAAGGGAAAACCTTCTTTTTCCATGGGAAATAATTTACCTTTCCTTTTTCAAGATAATCTAAATCACAAAAAATATGAACTATACTGCACACATTCTTGGATAATGTGAAAGTGGAAAAAGAATACCCTACACAAGTGATGCACACATGTACATTTGAACACTAATAGATTTTTGTAGTTGAAATGCAATGCTTGTTTTCATTTAAATGTAGGGTTTTTAAAGCAGGGAGAAATAATGGCTGCCAATTTAATAAGCGTTTCTTTGGGAAAAATTTAAATCTTGTATTGGGTGATGAAGATAATAGAGGTATTGAATCTTGATTCTTGAAATTGTGTTTAACTTGAATAACTCAAATGATTATAAATATCAGTGGATGAGTTCTTTTTTTCAAGTATGTCACTCAAAAATCTTATGTCAAAGCATTGTATGATGTCTAGCATTTTCTTGTTTCCCTTTCTTCAGTTCAATGTAAAAAGTATATTAATATATTGGAGCACGAATGATAACTACAATTATTTGCTCTGCAGTATATCCAGCCCCAAGAATATGAAATTTTTTCTCAAGTAGAGCTATTGGTTATTGATGAAGCAGCTGCAATTCCATTGCCTATTGTAAAGGCTCTGCTTGGGCCATATTTAGTGTTTATGTGCTCTACTGTAAATGGGTAATAATTATAAATGAGCCAACCAAAATCACAGATTTTGTAGCCATTCGGTTTCCATGGATAGTGATGATGATATTAACCCTATATATCAGTGACCTATATCTATATGAGAGTGATCTCAACATTGACCTTGATATGGTTGTATGAATGTGACCTTTGGTATGTCATCAGAAAATCCCCAAATCTGGAGAACTAAAGCTCATCACTTTCGATCTGGAGTACTACCCTTGTGATAAAGTTGATGACTTTCGATCTCCCATTCTATACCACTTTGCACTTCACCTTCAATATAGATCAGACCAAGGGCAATTCGTTACTGGGTGTTGAGATGGATGAGTTTGTCGAGCTAAAATCCATAGCTTAAACTTCATGAAACTGGTGGAGTCAAATTCATGCAAGCACAAACACATATTACACATCCTCTTTGAAACTCATCCGAAAGAACATTG
Source organism: Pinus albicaulis (assembly GCA_034641835.2). NCBI lineage: Eukaryota > Viridiplantae > Streptophyta > Pinopsida > Pinales > Pinaceae > Pinus > Pinus albicaulis. Next base: position 1,448,432,519 of record CM076572.1, on the reverse strand, counting down.
GAAGACATCTAGAGAGAACCCTACAGCCTAACACAATCCAATGGAATTGACCCAAAAAACCTAAATAGAGTCAACCCTACTATAGGAGGAAGGGCCTGCAGTAAGAAATTACAATTTTGCAAGAGCTGAGGGCAAATGCTGTTCTGCAAGAGCTGAGGGCGAATGCTGAGGGCGAATGATGTTCTGCAAGAGCTGAGGGCAAATGCTGAGGGCGAATGCAGGGCGAATGTTGTTCTGCAAGAGCTCAGGGCGAATGCTGAGGGCGAATGTTGTTCTGCAAGAGCTCAGGGCGAATGCTGAGGGCGAATGTTGTTCTACAAGAGTTGAGGGCGAATGCTGAGGGCGAATGCTGAGGGCGAATGCTGTTCTGCAAGAGCTGAGGGCGAATGCTGTTCCGCAAGAGCTGAGGGCGAATGTTGTTCTGCAAGAGCTGAGGGAGAATGTTGTTTTGCAAGAGCTGAGGGCGAATGCTGTTTTGCAAGAGCTGAGGGCGAATGTTGAGGACGAATGCTATTCTGCAAGAGCTGAGGGTGAATGCTGAGGGCAAATGCTATCCTGCAAGAGCCGAGGGCGAATTCTGTTCTGCAAGAGTGGAGGTGAATGCGCGCATGATATCAGACGTTAATGTAGTTTTTAATAAAATCATTTTTATGTAGCGCACATATAAGTGTCGTATTTTTATGTAGCGCACATATAAGTGTCGTATTTTTATGTAGCGCACATATAAGTGTCGTTATACCGACGGCGGACAAAGTGTCGCTATTGCGACGGATGCCTCCAAACGTCGCAATTGCGACACTTATACATTGTGTCGCACTTGCGACGTTTGGAGGCAGTCGTCGCAATAGCGACGATTTGGGGCGGGCATAGTGTCGCAATTGCGACACTTTGTCTAAGTGTCAGTATTAAACATCGGTATAGCGACGGTTTCAGGCGGGATTGAAAAAATTTGGGGAAATTTCCGACATTTGGTCAAAAGCGTCGGAACCAAGTGTAGGAATTTCCCCCAAATGTACTAGTGGCTTTATGTAGAGTTTTTCATGTTTAATATGTCCAAAGTGTTGAGAAAAGCATAAGTTTCCAAATTGAATTGTGATTCCCTCCCATCTTATTCAACATAATTTTGAAAAATCAATTAACAACCTCTACTTGCCCATTGGCTTGGGGATAATATGGGGTTGAGTGTTCATGGTGAAAACTCAATTTAGTGATAACTCTTGCATCATATGATTATGAAAATATGCATTGTGATGAATGGAAATCGTTTTGGGCACTCCAAACCAAGCAATGACTTTGTTAAATAGGAATAAATTTACGATGGTGTTGTCATTTGAAAAGGTTGGCATAGCCACAACTCACTTATTAAAACAATTGAAAGCAATAATGATGTAATGGTGTCTGTGAGTTGCGGGTTTAAATTGCATGAAGTCAATGCCCCATTTGGTGAAAGGTTCAAAAGTAACCGTAGGGTGAAATGGAGCAAGGTGAGTGTGCATATTCCTAAAAAATATTTGACATGAGTGAAAATTTTGGATAGCAGTAGTACAATTTTTAAAGATCGATGGCCAAAAATACCCGATACGAAAGATTTTCTAGTTTAATTTGCATTTTATTATAGCCAAAGAAACCATCCATAAAGGAGAAGATATAATTTCCAGTGCATTCATCAAAAATTTAGTTGATAAATGGTGTGGGATAATTATACTTGGGACATATTCATGTCTTTATAGTCCACACAAACCCGAATCGTCCCTTGCATATTATCAACTAGAACATGATTACATACCTACACGATCAAGGGTACCGGATAAAAAGAGCCAACATCTAACAATTTTTTAACCTATACTTCGATAGTAGTTTCTTTTCTAGGATTAACCAGTTGGAGCCTTTGTCGAACAAGCTTAGCTCCATCATTTTTTTTGATCTCATGTTGGAAAATACAAGGGTCAATACCAATAATCTATTTGTTGGAAAAAGAAAAAAATTCATGGAATTCTTTGAAAATAGAAATATAAGTTTCAATCTCTTGAGCGGTGCAATATGCTTCAATCATAATTTTTCCACGACACCTAGTTTTGTAGCAATGTTAATGGGGATAGTCTTTGAGATGTTTGTCAAGCTCCTCTCTATGGAAACAACATAAATCAAGATGGGGGATTGGGACCACTCATCATTACCATATGAATCCAAGATTTTAGGTGTTTTTTTTGTCAAGTTGTTTGTCATCTTCCAGGCTTGACCTGTGGCTTGAGGAGCTGCGACCCATGGGAATCTAATCTTTCAAAGTCACATGGGGATCACACTCAACCTGGGCCACACTAGCCCTAAGATGACTAGATTTTTTAGCATGTCTCCTCCCCTAGCACAAGGAAAAACCATTCCCTGTGAGGTTTGATCTTGGGTTGCCTTGCTGACGAGGCTCATCCTCAACTGGTTGAACTAGTGGGACTTGACGATGACTCAACCAAGTTATCTACCCAAGGGAGAAAAGATAATTGATGATGAAGATCCCTGTAGGTATGAAGAGAGACTGACATGAATTTCATAATTGCTTCATCAATAGGAAGTTAAGTGTCAAGAAAGTCATGAGAAAGTATATGGTAAATTTCCCAAATGGGAATAATATAATCGTTAAGTGGTTCACGAGGTGTATCACTCGACTAAGTAGATTCAAATTCCAACTAGATGCATTAATAAGCAAGCTCAACTAGTCTTAAAGGCATTTGATCACCATACTAATCTACTTCCGATGGAGAAGGAACGCCCAAGATTCGGGAAGTAGATGAGGTCCACAGGTAACAAAATATATCATATTCATAGTATAAATCAAAGATAAAGGAATTCTTTGTGGGGGTAAATGAAAGATATTGATAAGTGATGGGATTTTAAATAGTCTCACACCAAGACATAGGGTTGTCTCCCACCAATGGCATAAAATTTCTCATAGTGGTAGACTTGGTCAAGGGTAATTAGTAATATAATTGATCAATCGTGATAATATTGCCTTCATGGGAAAGAAAAACACATAAGAAATTGAATACATGATGGTGGACATGGCATAAAACCAACTATGACCAAGGAGCAGATTATAGTCTAAGGGATAATCAACCAACTATGACATGTAACATTTAAATTGCATCCATCCAGGGTGAAACCCTTTGTTAATTTTGGACAACTAGGTCCAAACTCCATGTTATGATGCCCAGATGAAGATACCATTATTTTTATTGGATTCCTCTTTCAGAGAGGTGCAAGATCGATCTAAAGATCATCTTGATCTGATGAGAAGAACATTTATTTTGAATTAATTCCACTTATGTGCAAGGTTGGCCAGAATTGTAATGTAGGCTTGAAGCCCCAACAGATGTGTCACACACCCTCACTGATGGATATATATATGTCAATGTTGAAGGTCATTTTCACCATCACTCATCACACATTCTCTCTCATCATCTGATTGGTTCGATCATCATCTTTGAGGCTCTTCTTCTCTCACACATCGGAGAATGAAGCAAGGGATTTTCTACTTTTGACCTAGGGTTTCAACGCATATTTTACCAACGTTGACTTTGGTTAATGCATGGTCAACTTGACCTCAAACTCTCCCAAAATTATAATTTCTGCAGTTCGCATTTTCTGGCACAGAAATCGAGGATGGATGTTGAGTTTGAATTGGATGCGTTGAATTTTTGATATTGTTGTTTTGCGTTGATCGTTGACTAGACAACGTTGAATTTTGTTGACTTTGGGTTGACCGTTGTAGAGTTGTCCGAGAGGGTTGTGTGACACATTCTGGTTGGATGACCGTGTAGAGACTTTGCTAGTTGAAGCATCCTGTTGACCACCGTAACGCACCACAACACATATATTTTGCTGATCAAGTTAAGTGTATTTTTGGATTGTCTTCTTTCGATCTATTGGTATGTTCTATCATCATTTTACTTTCTTGTTTATGTGATTTATGTTTGATATTGGGTATAAAAGTAAAGTTGCATCAAGCATAGAACATCCACGAAATTTTACATGGTTTCAGAGCTAAGGTGAAGACAAAGCCCAAGTTTTTATTGAGAGCAATCACCAAAGAGGAGAATTTGTTAAGGACCCATGGGTACCTCAAACTATAATGGCTTCAAAGCTGATGACAAGTTGACTAGGAAGGAAGACTTCCATGCCTGGAAGATGACTTTGGACTTAATGTTGGAAGACCAAGATGTCATGGACTATGTGCAGGGTAAAATCCAAGAGACTCCATCATCTGCACCTGCTAACACCAAGTCAAAGTATAAGAAGGGGGAAATCAAAGCAAAGTTGATCATCCGAGATTCAATTCATAAGAGTTTGGTTTCCTACATCTCTAAGCTACGCACATCCAAGGAGATGTATGATAAGTTGGTCAACATGTTCAATGCCAACAATGAAAATTAAGTCCTTTTCTTTAAGAACCAACTGAAGAATCTAAAGAAAAGCAGGGATGAATCCGTTCAATCTTATTTTCTGAAGTTGACCGAAATCAAAAGTAATCTTCTGGCCATTGGGGAGACAATAGCTGCTCAAGAAATGGTTCTCACCGCACTTGGAGGTCTCTCCTCTGAATGTCATATATTCAATACTACCATTAGGGGAATTTTGAGGTCTAAAATGGACCCCCTAAGGAAATTATACAATAATAGTGGAAATAATAAAATAAGATTTGATTACATCATCAAATTCTAGAGGGAAAAAAATAAAAACTACTTTTTCAACTCGTATTTTGAACTTATCTCCCTAAGGGTTTACTCAAATTTCGAGCGGGAATACTCATTGGATGCAAAATTTAATTCCTCATCCAAGGAGTACCCTTGTTGCATAATTTGATGGAATTTTCCACATTAAAATGAGAAATACAAAAAAGACATGATTGCAATCACGTTTTTTTAATGTATTTCTCATTTTTCGTGTAGCAAGGCCCATCAAAAGTAAGCAACATGGGTACTCCTTGGATGACGAATTAAATTTTGCATCCAACGAGTATTCCCGCTTGGAATTTGAGCAAACCCTTAGGGAGATAAGTTGAAAATACGAGTTGAAAAATTAGTTTTATTATTTTATTATTTTTTAATATTTTTACTTCTTTACTCCAAAAATGGTGAATCATCCCCCATGGTTGACATCATCATATTGAATCCTATTTTTTCTTAGGAGGCCCATTTTAGACCTCAAAATTCCCCTAATCCATTCTCAATAACAATGTGATACCTGATTTTGACAAAGTATTGTCGAGATGCACTCAAGAGGAAACAAGAATGAATGACTATGAAAATTAAGGTAATGTTGCCTTCACTGCTCATGCTATGAAGAGGAACAATGGTGGTCTGAGGAACCATGGAAGAGTAGGGGCCCAAGGAAAGAAAGGAAGATGTTACACATGTAACAAGACTAGCCACTATGCTAGAGAATGCCCTAATAAGAAGGATTCTCTTAGGGATTATGACAAAAACAACAACAACCGGAGGACTGGAAATCAAAGGAACAACATGTTCAAAGGAAAGAGGAAGGCTCCTTATGGTCGCAATGGAAATGGGAAACCTTTCAAAAGGTCGAGAAATTAGAGGTATGAGGAATCTAATGTTGTTGATGATAAAAGAAATGAATTCATTCTTGTATCTTCCCTCTCTGTTGCATCTCCACCCGACACTATGGATGTCTGGTTGATTGATAGTGGTGCCTCAAGGCACCTCACTGGGTTTAAGTAAGCACTTTCTGATTTGGATGAGAAGGATGTTAATCTGAAAATTATCCTTGGAGATAATGCCACATATCCCGTGAAAGGGACAGGGACTCTGACCCTCCACTTATCTCAAGTTCAAGTCCTCCACTTGCAAGATGTACTATATGTACCTGATTTGAAGAAGAACCTTGTGTCTATCTCAACCATGGAAGACAAAGGTTTCAATGTGGCATTCATTGATGGGAAGGTACGCATCTGGAAAAAGAGCTTCAAGGAAGCTATCACAATTGGGTTTAGAGTTGATAAACTCTACTAGGTTGGAGGAAGCCCACTGGGAGTGATGACATGTGATACTATCTGTCAAACTGAGCTATGGCACTAGAGGTTTGGACACCTTCATTACAAAGCCCTTCCCGAAGCAAGGAAGGTGGTGATAGGAATGTCTAAGTTCAAAAATGATCATGAAGGTGTATATGAGGGTTGTGCCGAAGGAAAGCATACAAGGGGACCTTTCCCCTCAAATGTCACAAAGACATCTGATGTCTTGCAATTGATAAATTTTGATTTATCTGGTATGATGCATGTGATATCCTTGGGAGGATGTTCTTATTATATGACGTTCATATATGACTTCTCTCGCAAAACCTGGATATACTTCTTGAAGAAGAAGGATGAGAATTTCATGTGGTTTCGTACTTTCAAAGCCTTGGTGGAAAATCAAATAGGGAAGAACATCAAGATTCTGAGGACTGATAATGGCACTGAATATGCGACGAACGAGTTCAATAAATTTTGCAGAGAAGCTAGCATCAAGAGGGAGACCACAACCGTATATACTCCTGAGAAAAATGGTGTTGCTGAAAGAAATAACATGACCATTATGGAAGCTTCATGTGCCATGTTATGTGACCAAGGTCTTTCGAAGTTTCTGTGGGGAGAAGCTGCGAACACTATTGTGTACATACAAAACCGATGATCGCATTCCGCTTTGGACTCCAAAACTCCTGAAGAGGTTTTCTCTGGTAAGAAACCTGATGTCTCTCATTTTAGAGTTTTTGGTTGTCTCGTTTATTTTCATGTGCCAAAAGAGAAGAGGAGCAAGTTGGATGCTTCTGGGAAGAAGGGAATGTTTGTGAGCTACAGTGAAACTTCGAAGGCTTATAAATTCTATGTGCCTAGTCAAATAGAATTGGAGATATGCCACGATGTTACCTTTGATGAAGATGCTTCCCTCAGGAAAGTAATCAGTATTCTGAGCTCTAAAGAAGATCATGAAGTAAGGTCTGGAAATCAGGAAGAATCGAAGGATGAGATGGTGCCAAATGTTGAAGGACCGATGGACCCTATTGATCCACCTCCTTCAATGAAGAGAAGTCCCTAATGGCTCAGGGATACTCTCGAGGATGTCGAGAAACATATGGCCCCAAGGGGGACATTCCATGAAAGTAAGAAGTTGAATAGATACCAAGGGTATCTAGCAGCCATGAGTACGATCGTAAAATCTGAGCCTAGATCTTTTGAAGAAGCCATAAAGCATCAAGTCTGGAAGGATGCTATGCATGAAGAGTATGAGTCCATTATGAAGAATGATGTCTGGGATGTGGTTCCAAGACCAGAGGACAAAGCAGTTGTCACCTTGAAATGGCTCTATAAGATCAAGCATGGATCTGATGGATGGTTCAAGGCAAGATTCGTTGGCCATGGCTTCTCTCAAAAGGAAGGCATAGACAATGATGACATATTTTCACATGTGGCTCGATATACCACCATTCAATCTATCATAGCCCTTGTTGCTACGCAAGGATGGAATCTTCATTAGATGGATGTGAAGAACACCTTTCTGCATGGTGCGATAAAGGAAGAGGTGTATGTGGAGCAACCTTTGGGGTTCGAAGTCCAGGATCGAGACACCCATGTTTTCAGGTTGAAGAAAGCCCTCTATGGGTTGAAGCAATCCCCCAGTGCTTGTTACGAGAGGATAGATAGCTACTTGATGAAGCTGGGCTTCACTCGTAGTAATGCTAATCTGAACCATTACTTCAAGGTTGATAGAGAAAAGCCTCTCACTCTGGTGTTGTATGTGGATGACCTATTCCTGACAGGTGTTGACCCTCTCATTCATTAGTGTAAGATGGAGCTTGCTTCTGAGTTCGAGATGAAGGATCTAAGACTGATGCATTACTTCCCGGGCCTCGAGGTTTGGCAGGGACCTAGTGAGATTTTCCTTTCTCAAGGAAAATATATTGTGAAGCTACAGGAAATATTTGGAATGGTGGATTGTAAGTCTGTATTGACACCGATGGAGCTCAACTTTAAGAAGTTGAGTGGCAGCATTGTTGGGCCCATGCTAGCAAATCCTACTGAGTATCGTCAACTCGTAGGGGCCCTGATGTTCTTAGTGAACACCCGTCCGGATGTATGTTTTGCAGTGAACACTTTGAGTCAACACATGGTTGGTCCTCATCACATTCACTGGGTTGGTGCCAAGAATCTGTTGAGATATCTTTGGGGCACAAGAAACCATGGGTTGAGATACACTGTCGGGAGCGTGACACTCCAAGGATATATTGATGTTGATTAGGCTGGTAGTGTGGTGTAGTGCAAGAGCACATCTGGATGTTGCTTCACACTTGGGTCTGCTTCGATATGTTGGATGAGCAGGAAGCAGAAGTCTGTGGCTTTGAGCACCACTGAGGCTGAATACATTGCAGCAAGTATGGCCTGTTGTGAAGCAGTTTGGTTGCGAAAGCTCTTCAATGAGTTTTTCGGGCATGTGCTAGATACCACCATTATCCTTTTTGATAACTAGAATGGGATTTGGTTGTCCGAGAATCTCGTGATCCATGATCGATCCAAGCATATTGATATCAGGTACCACTTATCTGGATATGGTACAACGAGGCACCGTAAGGCTCGATCATATAGGAACGGATGAGTAGGTCGTGAATATTCTCACAAAGCCCTTGGGGAAGGTCAAGTTCCTAACCTTCCGTGAGAATCTTGGTATCGTGGAATGACCCTATTCTGAGGGTCCTGTTGGACGATGAGCTCTGGGAGCTCCAAGGGGCTTTGGGGATAGCTTCTTAGAGCTATAAGCAACCACAAGGCTAGGCTTGCCGAACCTTGTTGGTGTGCTTCTGCCCCACCGTTATGATATTGAGTTGGTTCACCTCTCATGATTTGTGCGCCATATGCATCCTACTCATGGAGTCCCGAACTCATGGGAATTAACTCTCACTTGGCCAATGAGGTGGGAAAATATAGAGACCACTAGCAAAGACCAATGGACACATCGAAGATTGTCATACTCTCTATGTCTAGGATGGCACGTGTCCAACCACTTGATCCGGGATCAAGTCTAGTGAGGTTTCAGACCTCCAACTGACTTCGGGTTAGTTAAACCAACTTTGGGTTGGTATGTGACTCCTTCGATTCATATAGAGGTTTCGGACCTCTGAGCTGAATTTGTCAACCGGGAGTGATGTATTTGTGACTCACCCTTTTGTTCTGAAATAAAGAAGGCAACAAAGCAAGTTACAGCGGGATGACTCACGATGTTTGGATGGCACAGATGGATGGAGTTCTCTCTAGTTGAGAGGGAGTGTTAATTTTGGACAACTATGTCCAAACTCCATGTTGTGATGCTCAGATGAAGATGCCATTATTTTTATTGGATTCCTCTTTCGAAGAGGTGCAAGATCAATCTAAAGATCATCTTGATCCGATGAGAAGAAAATTTATTTTGAATTAATTTCACTTATGTGAAAGGTCGGCCAGAATTGTAATGTAGGCTTGAAGCCCCAATAGATATGTCACACACCCTCACTGATGGATATATATAGGTCAACGTTCAAGGTCATTTTCATCATCACTCATCACACATTCTCTCCCATCATCTGATTGGTTCGATCATCATCTTAGAGGCTCTTCTTCTCTCACACATGGGAAAATGCATCGAAGGGTTTTCTGGGTTTGACCTAGGGTTTTGGTGTAGATTTTACCAGTGCCAACTTTGGTCAAGGCATGGTCAAATTAACCTCAAACTCTCCCAAAATTCTGATTTCTGCAGTATGCATTTTCTGGCACATAAATCGAGGATGGATGTTGACTTTGACTTGGGTGCATTGACTTTTTGCCGATGCTGTTTTGCGTTGACCATTGACTAGACAACGTTGACTTTGGGTTGACTGTTGTAGAGCTATCCGAGAGGGTTGTGTGACACATTCTGGTTGGCTTACTTTTGTAGAGTTGTCCAAGAGGGTTGTGTGACACATTCTAGTTGGTTGACCATGTAGAGACATTGCTGGGTGAAGCATCCTGTTGACCGTTGTAACGCACCACAACACATATATTTTGCTGATCAAGTTAAGTGTATTTTTGGCTTGTCTTTTGTCGATCTATTGGTATGTTCTATCAGCGTTTTACTTTCTTGTTTATGTGATTGCTGTTTGATATTGGGTATAAAAGTAAAGTTGCATCAAGCATAGAACATCTACAAAATTTTACACCCTTTAACTGTCTTTACTATTTAGATTCACAGTGGATGAGATTTACATCACTTAAACTTAAGATTCCAAAAATTCCCTACCAAATTTTAGCCAAAATTAACCAACATAGTTATCCCGAACAAAGACATGTAACATTTACAGTGCATCCACAATGAAACTTTTTAACTATCTTTACTATTTAAATTCACATAGTTATCGAGTAAAAGACAAAGATTCAAAAATTCTCTACAAAATTTTAGCCAAAATCAACCAACATAATTATCCAAACAAGAACAAAAACATGTAACATTTAAACTCCATCCAAGGTAATAGTCTTTATTATTTAAATTCACAAAGGATGAGATTTACATCACTAAAATTTCAAATTCCAAAAATTCCCTACCAAAATTTAGCCAAAATTAACCAACATAGTTATGAGGAAAAAGACAAACACATATAACATTTAAACTTCATCCTTTAACCTTATCTACTATTTAGATTCACAGTGTAACTTAGGATATGTTTTATATATTTTTATTGTCTTATGAAGACATAAGTGGAGGAGGAAGAAAAACGCAAGTGGCCAAAATGCTCAACAACTTGATTAAATTTCATTATTTCAACTTGTCTGTTGCCCCTTTCCTGCAGTTTGCCTGTGTCAGTCTTTATAAATTCGAAGCAATAAGTTGAATGGGGATACTGCAGTCCTGCCTCCATTTGCTGCGCTCTGCTCGGCACTCAGCAGGGTTTCATTTCATGGAGATAGCTTATTAGATTAGCTGTTATGTGGAGAGAGGTATAGAAACCTTTCAAGTTTGCAAGTTTCCATTAAATTAGAGTAACCCCCTTAGAGTTTCGATTTTGAATAGTAACTCCATCCATCATCAAAAAACTGTGTAGTTAAATTAATCTTGAAATGAAATGAGAAGCATGACTCTTAATTCATTCTTTTGCCTGTTTGTCGATCGTATGCTTAACTAAACTTTTGGTTTAAAAAATTGGGAGGTTATAAAAAAATTGGAGGTTATCAATTGAAACGATTATAACAATATTTAAACTTGCTCTTGATATGATTGACTTCTGGATCACTTGCCTCATTGCATTTCACGCAAAAATATATTAGTAAGGAGCGATAACGATCTCCATTTAAAGCATCAACAATTACTTGAAAAATAGATTCGTGTTGTCTTATTATCTGGCAAAGTATTATCCATTCAGTACTTGTCCCAACTGCTCAAAAACTATTTAGGTAATTTCCAATGCACTGCCGAATTATAGCTATGGTTGTTGTTTGATACATGATTTAGTGTGAATCTCATTTTGAAATCATATACTATTACATTTTTTTTTTCTAATCTCTTTGAGGATTAAATGAGAGAATCATCAAACATTCTATTTTTTAATTCATTAGCAGCAATTTTTTTTGGCTTCACTAATTTTGTATAATTATTTGACCTTTCTCTTAATTCTGACTTAAACATAATGGAATTATTATTTTTAAATAATAGAATCTCTCCTTGTTCCATCCAACAAGATGCCTTGTTACTCACCATAAATAAAACACAATTAAAGTTTTTATCAATTTGTTTTTAAATCACTATTTGCATTGGATTTTCTCCCTTATCCTATAGGAAATGACTTAATATGTTGAGCCCACTGATTTCACACTTTATAGAAGGAATGTATTTTTTATTCAAAAATTGGATTGTTTCTAATTAACCATATTCTTTAGATCATTATTAATAGAATGGCCTCAAAAGCCTTTGTTTGTGGATTCTCTACCCATTTCCTCAAACCCAGTTCAATAGAGTCCCCTCACCAAACATTTACCAATCATGTCAGTACCTCCACTTCTAGCCACACTTGTTTTGAATAGTCACAATCCATTATCAAATGACCATTTGTCTCATCATTGAGTTTGAAAAGAGCATATATTCCATATCCCTCCCAATTCCTCTTTTGTAATCTATCCCAAATTAATATTGTGTTCATCAATAGATAACACATAAACAAGTTCTTTGTTTTATAATAACATTTCAACTTTCAAAGATAGTGTTAGGTTACTATATTACTAGTGTAGCCCCTTATTGTTGTTAGTGTAGCCCCCTTATTGTTATTGTTGTACCCCTATAGCTCACATATTGTTATTATTGTGCCCTTACATTATTATTGTTAGGTCGGCTAGGATTATATTGTGACCCCATGGACTCCTATATATAGAAAGGAGGTTTTGTCATTTGTATCGTCCAATAATTGTTCATTTATGTAATGTAAATGAGGTTTCCCCCACGAAGTGGCTTATTTCTAAGGCTTTGATCTCTAGTTTCTTCTATTTTTGGAGCTGGTTTCATAACATTTGGTATCATAGCTTTGGATTCTAGGGTTTTGCTGCTCCAAATAGGCCATCGTAGAATTTTAAATATACCTTTTTTTCTACGAAGTTTCAGAAGCTGAAATTTTTACCACGAGAACCTGAAATCCTGAGGAACTTCATGTAAAAAATTCAGATCTTGGTTCGCAATATTTTCGGAGATATGATATGTGGAAGTCAGGGTTTTTGTAGGCTCCCAAATTTCATCTAAAAGAGATGACCTTGGGAAAATCATCATAACTCTCTCTCTCTCTGAGAATCAAATTGGAATTCTATAAAAAGTGGCCGAAAGTAGAGTTGAGTTGTATTGAGAATGTAAAGCGTTATGCACAGCCAGACTCTCCTGGTTCAGACTCTCTTTCCTAGAGCTGACCGGTGAGTTATTTTATTTATTAATTCAACATCACATTTTATCATGGTATCAGAGCTCCAAGGTCGAATCATACCGGAGTGTTGTGATGTCTGTGAGTATCCATGTGGTAGAGGATAAGCCCCTGATGATTGAGTGATTTTTTTATTTTTATTTTTTATTTTATTTTTTTATTTATTTTTTGTTTATTTATTATTTTTTTTAGGCATTGAGAAGATTAGTGCAGGTTATTGAGGAACAGTCGCGCCGATCGTCGTGGTTCCTGCATTAAGAGTCACGTTGATGGCGCATATTTAAGCTTAACAGAGGCGCTGATTAGGGGAACACTTACTGTGTTTTATTTTCGGCGTGATAGTCATGGAAATTGGGTCAATAAGTGCGGCGAGGAGATCTGAAATAGATCTGAGCCAATGGGCACGAGTGATGAAGGAAGAGATCTGGTGGAAGGTCATCGAGGAAAAGGTCTAGTGAAAATTCACCGATGAAAGAAGAGATCTGAAGCAGATCTTGCTGGTGCAGAGGAGTCGAGAGCCTATCACACAGTGTGAAAAACAAACTGCCTGATTGATCACAGATTAGGTAGATTTGTATCGTGATATTTCTTTCTATAAGGATCTAGGGTAGATCCATCATTTTTTTTCTTTCCTGTCAATTACTCGAAGATTTTTTTGAATCGTCAAGATAGAAAACAAAATAATCAAAGCATACTTGAACGAGAGAAACAAGCTCGATGGTTCCAATTACTCTGATTGGAAGTTTAAGATGCAAAATGTGATAGAAGCGCAAAGTGCTTGGACGATTGAAAATGGGGATGAGCCAAAGCTAGTGGCGGGAGCAACAACGATTCCAAACTGGGAGAAGAGAGAAGGTAAAGCAAAGATGTTGTTGAAGATGTCAGTGAAAGACTGCATCATACTGCATATCAGAGAATGCAAATCAACAAGCGAAATTTGGATAGTATTGAACGATTTGTATGAGATCAGGAATACAAATCGTCTTCTATTCTTAAAGAGCAAGATTCTATCCATAAAGATGGAGGAGAATGAAACAATTGCTTCTTTCATATCATGGATTAAATATCTAAAGAACAAATTGGCAAATATCAGTGAAATAGTAGCAGATGCAGAGTTGGTCACGATTACCATAAATGGTATGACTGATGATTACCAAATGTTCATCACTGGGATAAGTGCGAGAGAGAAAATCCCAAAGTTTGAAGAACTAACAAGAATATTAATGCAAGAAGAATAAAGAAGATTGACTCTAAAACCATAGAGTGCAGATCTTGCGTTAATAGAAAAGAAGAAATTCTTCAAAGAAAAAGGAAATCCATCACAGCAAAATGAAGGAAATCCACAGAAAAGACCGAAGCAAGCTCAAGGTATGTATCCGAATAGAAACGACTCTGTAGTAAAAAAATTTTATTGCGGAAAAATCGATCATATGGCTAAGGAGTGTAGGAAAAAGAAATTTCATGAAGAACAACATAGACATAAAAGACATGTAGGTCATTTCCAGATGATGATCATGTTCACGACTTCAAATTGTTCATGGCAGACTTTGATGAAAACGTCGAAGCAAACATCTAATATGTGGATTCGGGAGCATCTACCCATATGACATGGAAGAGACAATGGTTCGAATATTTTAAAGAAACCAACAACAGAGCACAAATCTACCTTGGTGATGATAGAAGTCATCAGATCAAAGGGTACGGGAACATTCCTGTTATTTTGCCTGATGGTAATGTCAGACATATTCATAATGTAATGTATGTACCCAGATTATTTGTTGGATGGTATGAAGACAATTGCTTTAGGAATTCGAACAGGAGGTCTGTACAAATTGGATGTGAGGACAACACCAGATCGAGCCTTGATAGCATCAAGTTTGACTACATAAGAGCTATGGCACCAGAGACTTGGTCACATCAGCTTCAACTATTTGTTGTTACTTCAGAAAAAGGAAATGGTAAGAGGTCTCCCTGCATTAACACAAGTGCATAATGATTGTAATGCTTGTGCGTTAGGAAATATGCATAGAGAATAATTCCTTGTTCGAGTAGAAAAGAAAAAGAGAGATATACTTGAATTAGTGCACACTGACCTATGTGGACCCATGCAAACAAAGTCATTAGGAGGTGCATTGTATTTTGTACTGTTTGTTGATGATTTCACAAAGTTTTCTTGGGTATATTTTATGAGTAAGAAAAGTCACACATTCGAATACTTTAAGCAATTCAGATATATGATAGAAAAGAAAACATGGAAGCACATAAAAATTCTCCACTCCGATCAAGGGGGAGAATACAGGAAGGATAAACTTACCAAGTATTGTAAAGGCCATGGAATATTACAACAATTCACAGTACCCCATACTCCTCAGTGGAATGGAGTAGCGGAAAAAAAGAACAGAACATTGGTGGAGTGTGCTAGGAGAATGTTGAAAGGTAAGGATCTTTCGAATGCTTTTTGGGCCGAAGCATTGAATACTGCAGTTTATTTGAAAAATAGGAGTCTTACAAGAAGTATCAAGTTTAAAACTCCTTTTGAAGCATTATATGGATTCAAGCATGCAGTAAAACATCTGAGAGTATTTGGGTCTAAATCATTTGCCCGCATTCCAAAGGAAGAAAGAAGAAAACTAGTTTCAAAAACCATCAGATGTACCTTTGTAGGGTATTGTTCACAATTTAAATCTTATAGATTATTTAATCCCTCTACTCACAAGATTTTTGTTAGTAGAGATGTCATGTTCCATGAGCAGGTTTATGATGAATCTGATAAAAGCAATGAAGAATGGGATATTCTGTTCTTGGTAGAAGGAAGTGAAGAAATAGGTAACAGCCATGAGAAGCAGAAAAAGGCAGAAGCAGAAAATTCAGATACAGGAATCAAGCCGAGTCCTTAAAAGGAAATTCAAAACAGGTTCGAAGCTACACCAATGCTCAGAAGGTCAGGTAGGTAGATTCAATTGCCTGCTAGATATAGGGAAAATACCTTTATAACTAGTATGATGAATGTTGTTGAACCTTATAGTTATAGAGAAGCAAATCAATTTAGTGAATGGAAAGAAGCTATGGAACAAGAATATGAATCTATTCTAAAAAACAACACTTCGGAGCTGGTTGAACTACCTGAAGGAAAACAAACCTTACGTTGTAAATGGTTATATAAACCCAAGATTAATGCAGATGGAACCATAGATAAATTAAAAGCTCGATTGCTAGCAAAGGGGTATTCACAAAAAGAAGGTATTGATTATGAGAAAACCTTCGCCCCCGTAGCTAAACTAAACATTATCAGAATGATGATTGCTTTAGCTACTAGAAAACACTGGATGATTCACCAACTAGATGTAAAATCTGCATTTTTAAATGGGGAGTAGAAAGTGGAAGTTTACTTAGAACAACCTGAGGGGTTTTTCCAGAAAGGGAAAGAAAATTTAGTCTGTAGATTAAATAAAGCTTTAAATGGGCTTAAACAAGCACCCAGGTCATGGTATGAAAAGATATATCCATTCTTTTTGCAACACAGTTACAATAGAAGTAAAAATGACCCTAATCTGTATATTGTGAAAGATGAAAATGGGCATATAATGTTGATTTCTTTATATGTAGATGATCTACATTAGGGGAATTTTGAGGTCTAAAATGGGTCTCCTAAGAAAAATGTACAACCAAAATAAACTTTATAAGAACCAATATGATTCAAGATGATGATGTCAACCATAATAGATGATTCACCATTTTTGGAGTAAAAAAGTAAAAATATTAAAAAATAATAAAATAATAAAACTACTTTTTCAACTCGTATTTTAAACTTATCTCCCAAAATTTTTACTCAAATTTCGAGTGGGAGTATTCGTTGGATGCGGAATTTAATTTCTCATCCAAGGAGTTAAATTCCGCATCCAACGAGTACCCATGTTGCATACTTTCGATGGGTCCTACTACACGAAAAATGAGAAATACATAAAAAAACGTGATTACAATCACGTTTTTTATGTATTTCTCATTTTTCGTGTAGTAGAGTTCATCGAAAGTATGCAACATGGGTACTCCTTGGATGAAGAATTAAATTCCGCATCCAACGAGTACTCCCACTCGAAATTTGAGTAAAAATTTTGGGAGATAAGTTTAAAATATGAATTGAAAAAGTAGTTTTTTCATTTTTCCCTCTAAAATTTGATGATGTCATCAAATCTTATTTGATTTTTTCCACTATTATTTTATAATTTCCTTAGGAGGCCCGTTTTAGACCTCAAAATTCCCCTAATGATTATTACATATGATGTTGTTGATCTGATCAAATAAATCAAACAACAAATGTCACAAATGTTCGAAATGAAAGACCTTGGTGAACTAAGATATTGTTTGGGTCTTAAGATTTGGAGAGATTCAGGACAAACTTTTCTGTCCCAGGCTAAGTATGTCAGAGGTCTACTGGAAAGATTTATGATGGATCAGTGTAAGGCTACAACAGTACCATTACAACAGAACATTAAACTTCAGAGTGAGGATGGCTCTAAAGAGGCAGATGCAACACTTTATCGACAACTGGTTGGGAGTCTAATCTGCTTAACCACTACTATACCAGATTTGGCTGATGCAATTAGTGTGCTAAGTCAATTTATGTCCAAACCACTTGAGAGTCATTGGAATGCAGCGAAAGGTGTTTTGAGGTATCTACAAGGAACTGTAGATTATGGTATTATTTATACTGATTCTTTTGATGTTAGATTGACAGGGTTTACAGATTCTGACTGGGTTGAAAATGTAGACGACCGAAGATTCATAACAGGTTATGCATTTAGCATTGGATCTGGGGTGACTACATGGAGCAGTAAGAAACAAAACACAGTTTCCTTGTCTTCAGCAGAAGCAGAGTATCAAGCTATGTGCGCAACAACATGTGAGACAATTTGGTTGTAGAGACGTCTCCAGGATGTTGGGGAAGAACAGAAAGATGCAACAATTATCAGATGCGACAACCATAGCTCAATCAAACTTGCTAATAATCCGGTGTTTCACAATAACACTAAACACATTGATACACAATTCCACTTTGTCAGGAATAAAGTTCAAACAAAAAAAATCCATCTTGTATATTGTAAAACATATGATAATGTTGCTGACATTTTCACTAAGTCTCTTGGCAAAATTAAGTTTGAAATGTTTAGAGCGATGTTAGGCATATTTGTAAACCTCTTCTCCATTAAAGGGGAGTGTTGAAAGATAATGGAGAATCCTTAATTAGTGAGAGTTGGTTCATGAAACCTTAGTATAGGAATTAATTTTTATTTCTTAGGTTTTTATCTATGTATGCTCTATAATAGTTGAGTTGTATTGAGAACATGGAGCGTTCTGCAAAGCCACACTCTCTTGGTTCAAGTTCTCTCTTTAGTAAAACTGATTAGCAAATTCTTTTATTTATTAATCCAACATCACATTTTATGGATTACAATATATCATTCACATTGCATTTGACAAGTGGCCCAAATCAAGAAAATTACAAGATATCAATCACATTGCATTTTACACGTGGACCAAATCTGATTAAATTTAGTTTCCTTAATTGGTTTAAATAGTTCCTCTGGTATAATTCAATTGGTTTACTCGCAGCCCTGGAACAACGTAATTCATGGCGTCATGTGGTTTACTCTCTTGGCAGCCCTGGAACAACGTAATTTACTAATTACAGAAATAGGAGATGACTCGTTAGTCGGCCTTCTGTCTGTTGGCAGCCAATAATTCAGATTCGAAGAACTTAATCAGGGGGCACCAGACGTTGAATTCCACTTCTGAGTTCAATGGATCATCTTCCCGGATCCTTGATTATTTTATACATCATTTACTCCACGTGAAACTCTTATCATTTATGGGAAGAAAGCGGCGTTCGTCTTGCTTTTTTAAATGATGAGTGTCTCACATTCGAATAACCAAAGTGGTCACCATGCCACGAGTGTGTCACTTCCATGGGAGTTCTAAGTGGGATCTCACTTTTGGGTGAGCAGTCTAACTATGAGATGTTTTTGACTTTTTCATGAGTCATATAAAATAGTGAAATGGATCAGTGTCTTGAAAATTTTTATTTTTTTAGATTTATATTATTAAAATATAAGAATCTAAAACTTTTTTATTAAATTTTAGTTAAAATTTACCCACATAATTATTCATGAAAAGATAGACATTTAACATTTACATTAGATGAGACTTACATAATTAAAACTTAAAATTCTAAAAATTCTCTACCAAATTTTAGTCAAAATTAACCAACATAGTTATCTAGAAAAAGACAAAGACATATAACATTTAAACTGATTCCAAAAATTCCCTACCAAATTTTAGCCAAAATTAATCAACTTAGTTATACGGAAAAGTACAAAGACATTTAACATTTAAACTGCATCTAGGGGGAACCCTTTAACCGTCTTTACTATTTAGATTCATAGTGGATGGGATTTACATCACTAAAACTTGAGATTCTAAAAATTCCCTACCAAATTTTAGCCAAAATTAACCAAGATAGTTATCCAGAAAAAGACAAAGACATGTAACATTTAAACTGTGTTTAGGGTGAAACTCTTTAACTATTTTACTATCTAAATTCACAGTGGATGAGATTTACATCACTAAAACTTAAGATTCCAAAAATTCGGTACCAAAATTTAGCCAAAATTAATCAATATATTTATCCCGAAAACTACAAAGACATGTAACCTTTAAACTACATCTACATCTAGGGTGAAACCCTTAACAATTTTTACTATTTAGATTCATAGTGGATGGGATTTAGATCACTAAAATTTAAGATTCCAAAAATTCCCTACCAAGTTTTAGCCAAAATGTACCAAGATAGTTATCTAGAATAGGACAAAGACATCTAAGAGTTAAAGTGGATGGATGAACTTTACATCACTAAAACTTAAGATTCCAAAATTCCTACCAAATTTTAGCAAAATTACAAACATAGTTATCCAGAAAAGGACAAAGACATGTAACATTTAAAGTGCATCCAGGAGTGAAACCCTTTAATGGACTTTACTATTTTGATTCAGAGTGGATGAGATTTACACCACTAAAACTTAAGATTCCAAAAATTCCTTACCAAATTTTAGCCAAAATTAACCAACATAGTTATCCAGAAAAAGACAAAGACATGTAACATTTAAACTGCATCCAAGGGTGAAACCCTTTGACCTTCTTTACTATTTAGATTTATAGTGGATGAGATTTACATCACTAAAACTAAAGATTTCAAAAATTTCCTACCAAATTTTAGCCAAAATTAACCAACATAGTTATTTGGAAAGGACAAAGACATGTAACATTTACACTGTGGGTGAAACCCTTTACCGGTCTTTACTATTTAGATTCACAATGGATGAGATTTACATCACTAAAACTTAAGATTCCAAAAATTCCCTACCAAATTTTAGCCAAAATTAACCAACAAAGTTATCTGGAAAAGGATAAAGACATGCAACATTTAAACTGCCTCTAGGGTGAAACTCTTTAACTGTTTTACTATGTAAATTTCATGAGATTTAGATTACTAAAACTTAAGATTCCAAACATTCCCTACCAAATTTTAGCCAAAAAAATCTTTAACTGTTTTACTATCTAAATTCGATGAGATTTACATCACTAAAACTTAAGATTCCAAAAATTCCCTACTAAATTTTAGCCAAAATTAATCAACATGGTTATCCTAAAAACTACAAAGACACTTTAACATTTAAAGTGCAGCTAGGGTGAAACCCTTTAAGAGTCTTTACTATTTAGATTCATAGTGGATGGAATTTACATCACTAAAACTTAAGATTCCAAAAATTCCCTACCAAATTTTAGCCAAAATGAACCAACATAGTGATCTAGAATATGACAAAGACATCTAAGGCTGGATGAAATTTACATCACTAAAACTTAAGATTCCAAAAATTTCCTACCAAATTTTAGCTAAAATTAACCAACATAATTATCCCGAAAAGGACAAAGACATGTAACATCTAAACTGCATCCAGGGGTGAAATCCTTTAATAGTCTTTACTATTTAGATTCACAGTGAATGAGATTATATCACCAAAATTAAGGTTCCAAAAATTCCCTACCAAATTTTAGCCAAAATTAACCAACATAGTTATGACAAGGACAAAGACATGTAACATTTAAAATGCATCCAGGGGTGAAACCTTTTAACCAAAAACATGTAACATTTAAAATGCATCCAGGGGTGAAACCCTTTATCCGTCTTTACTATTTAGATTCAGTCTTTCTTATTTAGATTCAGGGTGAATAAGATTTAAATCACTAAAACTTAAGATTCCAAAAATTCTCTACCAAATTTTAGCCAAAATTAACCAACACAGTTATCCCAAAAAACCATAAAAACCTATAACATTTAAACTGCATAAAAAGTAAAACTCTTTAATCATTTTTACTTTTTAAATTCACAGTAAATAAAAATTTACATCACTAAAATTTCAAATTAAAAAAATTCCCCATCAAATTTTAACCAGAAAAGAAAAAAACACATGTAACATTTAAATTGCAAAGTGCATCCAAAGTGAAACACTCTTATGTATATATACTTTTATTGTCTTATGCAGACATAAGTGGAGGAGGAAGAAGAACGCAAGTGGCCAAAATGCTCAACAGCGTGATTACATTTCATTATTTCAACTTGTCTGTTGCCCCTTTCCTAGAACTTGCCTGTATCGGTCTTTATAAATTCGAAGTAATAAGTTGAATGGGGATACTGCAGTCCTGTGCCCCTTTCCTAGAACTTGCCTGTATCGGTCTTTATAAATTCGAAGTAATAAGTTGAATGGGGATACTGCAGTCCTGCCTCCCATTGCTGCGCTCTGTTCTGCACTCTTGCACTCAGCAGGGTTTCATTTCATGGAGATAGCTTATTAGATTAGCTGTTATGCGCAGAGAGGTATAGAAACGTTTCAAGTCTGCAAGTTTCCATTAAATTAGAGCAGCCCCCTTACAGACTAATTGATGCTTGGTGGATGCGAGGCCGCCCTCTGGGCATCTGCTACAGCCAGCGCGCTGAGCGATTGTGATTATTATTGCTCTGGTGATGTTCTGTTGCCTAGGGTTCTTCTTCCCCACCCTCTGTTTTTTCTGAAGTCTCAGTATTATAGATACCGGAGATTGAGGTGAACTGAGACAGGGGCGACTGCCTGTTGTCTTGTGTGGTTAGAATTAAAGATTTTATGGAGAAAAAGGGGAAAGCGTCGGTGAACAGACCGAATCCAAGCAATGGATCACTGCATAGACATGGTCACATGAACAGCTCTGCGACAGCAGGCTGTGTTCATGGACCTACTAGCAATTTCATTCCCAAACAACAAGATGAGCAAAGCTTGCGCAGATCTCGGAGCTTCTGTGGGCGCCCTTTTCAAACAGAAAAGTCAGGGGAAGTTTCATCTTCTTCATCAGCAAAATCTAAAAAGAATGCAACATCGATGATGAGAAGGCCCAAGACACATCCAGAGCTTCTCAATCGGGATCCTGCCCCTGTTTTAATGAATAATACGAAGATGAATACCCCTGTGGAGGCATTGAGTGTGAATAAGTTGCTGGTAAATGTGGCGGTTGAGCAGAGCACTGGCCCGCTGCGTTTATTGCTATCTAAGGATGCAACAGTGGAGGATGTGATTAAAGCTACCTTACTTCTTTATGCCAAGGAAGGTCGTAAGCCTCTTCTCAGCAATAATCCCACTTCCTTTGGCCTCCATTACTCACAATTCTGCATAGACTGTAAGTACTTTACTCTGTTTTTGTCCTGTAAAACCCCAGGATCTTTAATTTGTAGAGAAATAGCTGGATTTGAATCTGTAAAGAAATAGCTCTTCCTAATGAATCACATGCATATTTGGGTGGATTTGTTTCTAATCTATTTTGGGTTTACCCTATTCTAACCAACCTATGTGATTCATGATTCAGATCTGACTTAACCATAAAAATATTGTATGAATATTTTTGCAGGTTTAAATCTGGCTGATAAAGTCAAGGATTTGGGTTCCCGCAATTTCTTCTTGTGTTCGAAGCCGAAAGAAAAGGAGAGCCCTGAACTAAGCTTCCAGAGCGGAGAAATAGCTGTTACAGATCGCTCATCTCCATTTTCACGTGGAAATAAGGTTCAGAATATTTCAGGAATAACAGAGCCGTGGTACAACAAGCTTATGCAATGCCTTATGTTACCGCCTTGATGGATTGGGATGCCTTCGTACAGAGCCCCGCCTCCCTCTCTCTCTCTGTATATATATGGTCAAAGAAGATGCGTTATGTTTAGGCTAGTGGTGTTCCCCTTGACTGCATCTTTCTTCATACGGCAATAGCGGTAGTGCTGAAGAATATCCACAAATGTTAACCACCCGTTCTATCATCGTTATTCTGGCCATAATATCTGTATTATACCAAAAAAAATTCCACTCTGTGTGAACTGGTTTTTTCCCTTAAACAATGTGTTAAGACAACAAGGTAACTTGTTTTATATTTTGTTCATATTCATATGTTATTAGAGATTTCTGGAATAAATGGTGTAATATTTATGATTCGTTCAACATTTTGGATGGTAACTTACCATCCATTATCAAGGACCAAAAAACTTTGTAAGTAAATTGAAAAGAAATGAAATGAACAGCATTGCTGTTAATTCGTTCTTTCTATTATCTGCTTATGGTTAAAAAAATCGGTAAGTTATCAATTCAAACGATTATAACCATATGTAAACTTGCTCTTGCCTCTTGTGATTTACTATTTAAAATAAAAAAACCCAACTAAAGTTTTTCTCAATTTGTTTTTAAACCACCATCTTTATTGACTTTTCTCTCTTATCTGGTAGGGAATATTGAATTCATTGATTACACACTATATGAAGTAATGTATTTTTTATTTAAAAAATTAGATTATTTATTACCAACTATATCTCCTAGCTCATTATTAATGGAAGGACCTTAAAAGTATTTGTTTGTGGATTCTCTACCCATTTCCTCAAACATAGTTCAATAAAGTCTCTCCACTAAACATTTTTTAATCATGTTAGTACCTTTGCTTCTAGCCACACTTGTTTTGAATAGTCACAATGTATTATCAAATAACCGTTTGGCTCATCATTGAGTTTGAAAATAGCACATCTACCAAATCCCTCCCAATTCCTCTTCTGTAATCTATCTCAAATTAATACTTTGTTCATTAATATATACCACATAAACAAGTTCTCAAATTAATACTTTGTTCATCAATATATGCCACATAAACAAGTTCTTTGTTTTGTAATGACATTTCAACTTCTAAAGATAGTGTCACCATTATTGAAGTTCTCTTCTTCCTTTTGCTACTTGAAAACAAATATTTAAGCCTAGGTGTGCAAACCCATGGAGGAGAAGACCAGGCTAGCTCATATGTTCTTAGATTCGAACATGACTCTTTATAAACTTGATAAAATGACATTTCCATAAATATACTTCTTGCTCATGAAGCCCAACTTGTTTATCATAATTCATACCTAGCTCCATATCAAAGTTGTAAGTGGATCTGCAATGTGGGCCAAAATGTAGAGACATATCTTCATTAGTTATGGAATCATTTTTTGTGAGAATAAGTGGTATTTTCCACTCACAACCCATGCATCCTCCCTAATTCGAATCGATGTCTAGTTGCACACTTTCCAAGATAACGCCTCCCCCCCTCCCCATCTCCAATTAAAAAAAACCTTCACAACTGCCTTCCATATCACTAGAATATTATGCTTAAATTTCTCAACTCTCCCCATGCAATCTTCAACTGTGTCCAAATAAAAATATTTTTGAATCTCCACTTAACACTCTTAGCTTCCAAAGACTTTGAGAAAAGGTAAATGTTCTTAAGGTCCCATCCTCCCCCAACAATTTTAGATAGCCAATTTGTCCCATTTTACACACAAAATCACCTTTTCTGGTTGTTTTCCCTGTAAAAACTGAAACTTATCCTTCGAAGGGTTGCTGCAATTTTGGTGATGCCAAAACTAGTGCTTGATTGACCTTCTTATTTAGCTCCTCAAAGGCCCTATGTTAATCCTTTCCCCACTTAAAGCACCTTCCACTTGTTGTTATGGCATGGAGTGGTGTTTCTACCACTGAAAATGACTATGATTTTCCACAAGTATTGTGCCACCCAAAAAAAATCCTAAGCTTTTAAACATTAGTAGGCACCAACCATTTCATGATGGCCTCCATCTTGGAAGAATCTGTCTTCAACCCTCTTCCACCTATCACATACCCCAGATACACCAAATATTGTTGTGCAAAGTCACACTTCTTGAGATTTGCTATTCAACTAATGCTTCTTTAAAGTCTCTAGCACCTACATCAAATGTGAGATGTGTTCCTCCCATGTAGCATTATATACGAATATATCATCCAAATAAACTATAACAAATGAATCTATAAAATAGTGCAATATATCATTCATTAACCTCATTAACGTAAATGGTGCATTGCATAGGTTAAATGGAAAGACTAACCACTTACGCAAACCTTGCTTAGCTTTGAAGGTGGTCTTCTAAGTATCTTCTTCTTTGGCTCAAACTTGCTGATATCCAAACTTTAATTCCATTTTGGTCAAGTATTTCACTTCTTTCAATAGATCCAGTAGATCATCTATTTTGGGCAGGGGTAACTTATTCTTAAGCATAATTTTTTTCAACACCCTATTATCTATACACATTCGCTAAGTCACATCCTTATATTGAACAATGATGATGAGTGACTCACATGGTGATGTACTTAGTCGAATGATATATTGTACTAGTAGTTGTTGCAACCGCTTCTTCACCTCACTTGCTTTTATAAAAAAATATTTGTATAGTCTAATGTTTGGAAATGGAGAATCTGACAATAGTTGGATCTCATGCTCCACTTCCCTCTTAGGTGGTATCCATTTAGGATCTTGGAATACCTCCATGTATGCTTGTCGTAACTTTTATAGTTGTTGTTTTTGTTTCTTAGTACACCCCTGTAGGGATACCATTCTTTTACTGACTCTTCTATACATCGATTTTCTCTTAAAAACAATAAAACATTCTTCTTACTAGAATTGATCAGTTTCTTAGCTTAACTGGCACTTACTAGAAAAATTTTGCACTTGCCCTTGAGTGCATTAATGGTAAAAAAATTTACATTCTAGATGATGCGTTATTGGTTGGCTCTCCACGTGAAGATTACATCTCGCATGTACATATAGGGGCTTCCAAACACCACTACACATACATCAAGAGGAACTACATCTAATTCTACTTGATCAATAAAATCAACATTGAAAACTAATTTAATTTTGAACTTTGACAGCTAATCTAATTTTGCACTGTTTGGTTACCTTTATTTCTGCTTCTTTATTTACCCATCCCAATGGATATGGGTTTGGATGATCACAAATTTTGAATCCCAATTTGTTGACCAAATCTATTGCAATGAGATCATCTTGACCTATATCTTTATGTGGAAGAGTTTGGTCATTTCCTTCTCTTCCTGTTGCTGAAGGCTACTGAGATTCACCTCCTTCTGTTTTGATGTACATGCGATCTTCTCGTCTACTTCAAAGCTACTTTCAACCTAGTTGCTTGAATAAGTGGTCAAGGGTGAACCAAGTTCGAGTGAGTGTTAAACTGAGGAATTGAAGTCTGGATCGAGTGTTGGAACAAGAACAAGGGAATCGAGGTTTGGTTGATAGTTTGGACAAGGGGTGAATCAAAGTCTAGGTGAGACTTGAATGAGGAACCAAATCTTGGAATTGGATAAATGACTGAGGGTTGAGGCCAAAAGTGTATTGAGTTGTAATAAGGAATTTTTCCACACTTATATATAAAACATTTTTGGGTGTTAGGTTTTCTTTGGGTCCCTCGTCTATATATTTGTGTCTCTTGCATTATTGTTTATGGATGTGCAATTGATTTAAATTTAAGTTAAATATACAATTCTACTAATGACTTAAAATAAGTAAAGAGGTGTAGTCCAAGTTTAGTACAACCAAAATGGACGAGAATAAAAATTTATATAAAAACTTCAAACATCTTTGTTTAGTAACTTTTAAAATAATGTATACTTTAATTAAAAATTAAAATGACATTTAAATAAATATAATAATAAATTAGATGTTTGTAATAATTAAATTAATTTTTTTACATTTTTATTCACAATATTTAAATTCAAATTAATATTTATTAATATTAAAAATATAAATTAAATTTAAAAGTCCCTATATCATAAACCTGTTCCCAAATTCATATTTTTTAAAACATCAAACTCGAAAAAAATAAATTTAAATTTCCACAACTATTCTCAACTAATTAAAAACAATTCTTTTACTTCCCAAACTTTTAAAAACAACAAAAATGACTTTAAAAAATAATCAAAATTAATTCTCATTGGGTTACAATAATATTTAATAAAATTCATTTTACAAAAAATTGGTGATCAAAGTAGTATAAACTATTTTGTAAAATTTGAAATTCAAAATTCTAACAACAATTTTTTTAAATAAAAATTAATTATAAATAATATAATAGCAATCATTTAAAAATTACAATACTACTGGTATGTTTCTTGATTTGATAAGTCAAGTAAATGTATTCAACACTATTTTGTATATATGATTTGATTAGTCTTAATGGACATTAACCACCACCATCATCATTATCAATAACTATCATAAATAAATATACATTATTAAATAAATATACATTTGATGAAATAAATGAGTCCAATACCATATATATCTATTACATCAACCATAATTACATTTATGTAATCGTGGTGAATATCTATCCATCCACATATATGATTTAATTGATGGTTGACCTGAAATATCTAAAAACACGTATACAACCTTAGTTAGTTTCACAATGGAGGAAGGAAATATGATAGCGGTCATCACTCAACTTACATTTGACACGTGAAGTGAATATACTTGAAGTGAGTGTTGTCTCAACTGGTAGGCCATATCAAGTTTCAATTATACGTGTTTTTATAATTATTATTTATTTGGGTGATCTGAAGTTTTATGGTCTAATAGGTCGTGGTGTCCACTTTGATGGCGAGTCTTATTTCAGCTGCTATCCGCCCATTAATGCACCTAGGGGTGGAATGGCCGCCGTCAGATTAAAACCGTAGATCATCGTGCGGTGGCCATTCCACCCCTGGGCGTATTAATGGGCGGATAGCCGCTGAAATAAGGCTCGCCCACTTTGATTGCTAATAGAAAGAGGACACGACGAGTGAGTTGCCATTTTGTTTTTTTTAAACATTTGTGGATTTTAGTCGGTGAATAAAGCTTGATTTCAATTTCTTTTTATCATTGAAGCCTCCACCGTGACGGTCCTTTGTGATCTTACCAATCATTTTTCATGTGAAAGAAAATGTTTAAAAAAAAAATTGGTAGGAGTAATTTTAAAAAATATTGAAGAATAATGAAGATTGTGATAAAATATCTGGTTTTTTTGAGTGATCTAAATGTTTTTATTTTTAATAGATGAAGTATTTATTTGTTTTAGTTTTTTACACTTGTATATGATTAAAATTAGTGAAGTTATTAATGGGAATATTTCAAAAAAAATTCTTTTTGGAGTTTTTGACTAAGGTTTAATATGCTCTAAGTGTTGAGAAAAGTATAAGGTGTTAATTTGAATTGTGATTCTCTACCATCTTATTCAACATAATTTTGAATAATCAATTAACAACCTCTACTTGCCCATTGGCTTAAGGGGTTGAGTGTTCATAGTGAAAATCCAACTTGGCGATAACTCTTGCATCATATGATTATGAAAATTTGCACCGTGATCAATGACAATTGTTTTGGGCACTCCAAACCAAGCAATTGTTTGGTTAAATAGGAATAATGTTACGATGGTGTTGTCGTTGGAAAAGGTTGACATAGCCCCAACTCACTTATTAAAATAATCGAAAGCAACAATGATGTAATGGTGTCTGTGAGTTGCAAGGTTAAATTGCATGAATTCAATGGCTCATTTGGCGAAAGGTTCAAAAGTAACCATAGGGTGAAATGGAGCAAGGTGAGTGTGCATATTCCTAAAAAATATTTGACATGAGTGAAACTTTTGGATAGCAGTAGTACAATCTTTAAATATTGATGGCCAAAAATACCTGACACGAAAGATTTTATGGGCGGTGGCAAGTCCAGACTGATGACCGCCATAGGCTCCAACGTGACAATCGTTTAGAACTCATTCAATCTCATCATGAGTGAGACATCTATGTAATACCGCATTAAATCCGTGGCGATAAATGGAGTCAATGATAATAAAAGATTGCATAGAATGGTGGCATATATGATAACACTCACTGTAATATTGAGTCTACATATATAAGAGTACATCTCCATACCAAGGATCATATGAGCTTATGAGGAATAAGGACTTATCAGGAAGTGGGTCCTCAGCAATAGTTTCTTCATCAAATTAGAGTAACTTAGACATTGAATTGACAAATGTAAGGGATTTCTTAGACTTAGCAACCACAAAATCCAAATCAAACTCTTGAATCAACGATCACAATCGTCTTTCACAAGAGTATGTAATGTCGTAAACATTGGAAAACAACGACTACCAAATCCAACTTCAGAACATGGTAATAATGAATATTAGGACCAATAAGGCCTTTGCTAAGATAGTAAATAGGGTGTTCATTATGCATCCTATCCCCTTGGAAAAAACCATACAAATGGTGGATTCAGAGGCCGCTAGATATAATAAAAATTCATAGTTGAAATTACGAGGACTAAGTAACGAGGCAAATAAAAAAATTTGATTCAAAGAGTCAAAAGATATTTGGGATTGCTCATCCCATGTGAAAGATACTCCCTTTTTTCAAGAAGCACATAAAACCTTTGGTGATCTTGGCATAATTGGTAATAAAACTATGCAAGAAATTAGCCTTTCCATGTAGTGCTTGAAATTGGAAAACAAATCGTGGAGAAGGAAAATTGATGATAGCCTCAACCTTAGAGGGATCAACACGAATCCATTCCTTGGACATGATAAAACCTAGCTACCTCCTAAATTATACACAAAAGACACATTTATGCTTTTTTAGCTAGCCTATGAAATAACAACATCGAAGAATCACTTCCCTAAGATGGGTGAGATGGTCCTCACTATGTAAAGATTCAAGGGTAAGTTCATCAAGATAGAATTCAACAATGTGTTTTATATCGTGAAAAGCATAAGACATGGCCTGCTAGAAAGTGACACCATCATTTTTTAGACCAAGCAGAAATTTTTGATACACAATTATTCCCCATGGGGAGATGAAAACATTTTTCTTTTGATCCTCTAGTTTAATTTGGATTTGATTATAGCCAAAGAAACCTTCCATAAATGAGAAGATATAATTTCTAGCGTATTCATAAAAAAATTGGTTGATAAATGGTGTGGGATAATTATCCTTGGGACATATTCAAGTCTCTATAGTCAACACAAACCTGAATCGTCCCTTGCATCTTATCAACTAGAATAGGATTACAAACCCGCTTTATCAAGGGTACCAGATAAATAGAGCCAACATCTAACAATTTTTAACCTATACTTCGATAGTGGCTTCTTTTCGAGGATTAACCAGTTGAAGCCTTTTTCGAACAAGCTTAGCTGCATCAATTTTTTTTTTAATCTCATGTTGGACAATCCAGGGATCAATACCAAGAATCTCTTTGTAGGAAAAAGCAAAAAAGTCAAAGTAATTCTTTGAAAATAGAAATATATGTTTCAATCTCTTGAGGGTGCAATATGCTCCAAGCATAATGTTTTCCACGACACCTAGTTTTGTAGCAATGTTAATGGTGATGGTCTTTGAGATGATTGTGAAGTTCCTCTCTAAGGAAACAACCTAAATCAAGATGGGGGACTAGGACCACTCATCATTACCATATGAATCCAAGATTTTAGGTGACTCAACTAATTTTTTTTGTTTTTTGTTTGTCAAGTTGTTTGTGATCCTCCAGGCTTGACCTATGGCTTGAGGAGCTGCTACCCAGGGGCATCTAATTCGTCAAAGTCACCTAGGGATCACACTCGGCCTAGGCCACACCAACCCTAAGCGCATTGGATATTTTAGCATGTCTCCTCCCCCTAGCACATGGAAAAACCACCCCACTTGAGGTTTGATCCTAGGTTGCCTTGTTGACGAGGCCCATCCTCAACCAGTTGTGCTAGTGAGACTTGAAAATGACTCAACCAAATTATCTACCCAAGGGAGAAAAGATAATTGATGATGAAGATCCCTCTAAAGATGATTAGAGGCTGACATGATTCCCTCTAAAGATGATTAGAGACTGACATGATTGCTACATTAGTAGGAAGTTAAGTGTCGAGAAAGCCATGAGAAAGTGGATGGTAAACTGCCCAATGGGAATAATATAATCATTAAGTGGTTCACGATGTGTATCACTCGACTTAGTAGATGTAGATTCCAACTGGATGCATTAATAAGCAAGCTCCGTTGGTCTTAAAGGCATTTTAAGACATAATGTGTTAAGACATCAAGGTAACTTATTTTATATTTTGTACATATGAATATATGTTGTAGGAGATTTCTGAAATAGAGAATTGTATAATATTGTAATATGTTTAATTTTTTTTTCAGAGGAAATTGTAATATGTTTAATATTTTGAATAGTAACTCCATCATAAAAAATGTTGAAATGAAATGAGTAGCATGACTGTTAATTCATTTTTTTGCCTGTTCATCGATCGCGTGCTTAACTAATCTTTTGGTTAAAAAAATTGGGAGGGTATCAATTTAAACAATATGTAAACTTGCTCTTGATATGATTGACTTCTGGATCATTTGCCTCATTGCGTTTCACTCAAAATGAGATCTATAAGGAGCGACAACGATTTCCATTTAAAGCATCAAAAGTTACTTGAAAAATAGATTCGTGTTGTCTTATTATGTGACAAAAAATTGTCCATTCGGTACTGGTCCCAACTGCTTAAAAAAAACTATTTGGGTAATTTCTAATGCACTGCTGAATTATAGCTATGGTTGTTGTTTGATATGTGATTCTGTGTGAATCTCATTTTGAAATCATACAATTTTACTCTTTTTTTTTTAATATATTTGAGGATTATATGAAAATTATATTTTGATTTTTTTTATTAAGCTGTAACTATTTTTTTCTTTACTAATTTTGCATAATTATTTGATCATTCTTTTAATTCATTTTGACTAAAACATAACGGAATTATTATTTTTAAATAATAAAATCCTTCCTTTGCTCTATACAACAAGATGCCTTGTGATATAACATCAAAAAATATAGATAAAGCTCTTATTAATTTGTTTTTAAATAATTATTCTCATTGAGTTTTCTCCCCTACCCTATAGGAAACAAGTCAATATGTTGCGCCCATTGACTACACACTTAATAGAAGGAATGTATTTTTTATTCAAAAAATTGGATTGTTTCTAACTAACCATATTCCCTAGGTCACTATTAATGGAAGGGTCTTAAAAGCCTTTGTTTGTGGATTCTCTACCCATTTCCTCAAATCTAGTTCAATAAAATCCCCTCACTAAACATTTTTTAATCATGTTAGTACCTCCCCTTCTAGCCAAACTTGTTTTGAATAGTCACAATCCATTATCAAATGACCCTTTGTCTTATCATTGAGTTTGAAAAGAGCACATATGTCATATCCCTCCCAATTCCTCTTTTGTAATCTATCCCAAATTAACACTTTGTTCATCAATATGTACCACATAAACAAGTTCTTTGTTTTATAATAACATTTCAACTTTCAAAGATAGTGCCACCATTATTGAAGTTCTCTTCTTCCTTTCGCTACTTAAAAGCAAATATTTAAGCCTAGGTGTGCAAACCCATGGAGGAGAAGACCAGGCTAGCTCATATGTTCTTAGATTCGAACACAACTCCTTTATAAACTTGATAAAATAACATTTCCATAAATATACTTCTTGCTTATGAAGCCCAACTTGTTTATCTTAATTCATACCTACCTCCATATCAAAGTTGTAAGTGGATCTGCAATGTGGGCAAGCTTGTAGAAATCTCTATCTATTAGTTACGGAATCATTTTTTGTGACAATAAGTGGTATTTTCCACTCACAACCCATGCATCCTCCCCATTTCAAATATTCTTAAAATCCCATCCTCCCCCAACAAATTTAGATAGCCAATTTGTCCCATTTTACCCACAAAATCACATTTTTTGGCTGATTTTCCCTGTAAAAAACTGAAACTTATCCTTCGAAGGGCTGTTGATATTTTGGTGATTCTAGAACTAGCACTTGACTGATCTTCTTCTTTAGCTCCTCAAAGGCCCTATGTTAATCATTTACCCATTTGAAGCACTTGCCACTTATTGTTATGGCATGGAGTGGTGTTGCTACTGCTAAAAATGAGACTATGAATTTAGACAAGTATTGTGCCACCCAAACAAAACTCCTAACCTTATAAATATTAGAAACACCAACCATTTCATGATGGCCTCCATCTTGGAAGAACCTGTCTTCAAGACTCCTCCAACTATCACATACCTCAGATACACCAAAGATTGTTGTGCAAACTCACGCTTCTTGAGATTTGCTAGCAAATAATGCTTCTTTAAAGTCTCTAGCACCTGCATAAAATGTGAGATGTGCTCCTCCCATGTAGCATTGTATACCAATATATCATCCAAAATAAAGTATAACAAATGAATCTATAAAATGGTGTAATGTATCATTCATTAATCTCATTAACGTAGTTGGTGCATTACATAGGTTAAATGGAAAGGCTAACCGCTCATACAAAAATTTATTAGCTTTGAAGGTGGTAGTTTAAGTATCTTCTTTTTTGGCTCAAACTTGGTGATATCCAGAATTTAAGTCCATCTTCGTGAGCTATTTCACTTCTTTTAATAGATCCAATAGATTATCTATTTTGGGTAGGGGGTACCTATTGTTGAGTGTAATTTTCTTCAACGCCCTATAATCTATACACATTTGCTAAGTTCAATCCTTCTATCGAACAATGATTATGGATGACTCACTTGGTGTTGTACTCGGTCAAACGATCTATTGTCCTAGTAGTTGCCGCAACCGCTTCTTCACCTCACTTGCTTCTATAGCAAACTATTTGTACAGTCTAATGTTTCAAAATGGGGAGTCCAACGATAATTAGATCTCATGCTCCACTTCCCTCTTAGGTGGTATCCACATCAAACACCTCCATGCTTGTTGCAATTTTTATAGTTGTTACAATTTTTATGCTTGTTGCAATTTTTATAGTTGTTTTTGTTTCTTAGTACACCCTTGTAGGGATACCTTTGCTTTTATTGACTCTTCTATACACTTATTTTCTCTTAAAAACTATAAAACATTCGTCTTGCTAGAATTGATCAGTTTCTTAGCTTGGCTGGCACTTACTAGAAAAAATTTGCACTTGCCTTTGTGTGCATTGATGGTCAAATATTTTACATCCTTGATGAGGCAGTACTGGTTGGCTCTCCACATGAAGATTGCATCCTGCATGTACATATAGGGACTTCCAAACACCACTCCACATACATCAAGAGAAACTACATCTAATTCTACTTGATGAATAAATCAACATTGACAACTACTCTAATTTTGCACTGTTTGGTTACCTTTATTTCTGCATCTTTATTTACCCATCCCAATGGATATGGGCTTGGATGATCACAAATTTCCAATCCCAATTTGTTGACCAACTCTATTGTAATGAGATTCTCTTGTGATCCTGGGTCAAACAAAGCATAAATCTTTGTTTTATTGACCTATATCGTTATGTGGAAGAGTTTGGTCATTTATTTCTCTTCTTGTTGTTGAAGGTTACTCAGATTCACCTCCTACTACTCTGGTGTACAAGTGATCTTCTCATCTACGTCAAAGCTACTTTCAACCAAGTTACTTGAATAAGTGGCCAAGGGTGAACCAAGTTCGAGTGAGTGTTAAACTAAGGAATTGTATTCTTGAACGAGTGTTGGAACAAGAATAAGGGAATTGAGGCTTGTTTGATAGTTTTGACAAGGGGTGAATCAAAGTCTAACAGAGATTTAGATGAGGAACCGAATCTTGGATTTGAATGAATGATTGAGGGTTGAGGCCAAAAGTGCATTAAATTTTTGTAAGGAATTTTTCCACACTTATATATAAAACATTTTTGGGTGTTAGGCGTGCTTTGGGTCGTCGATCTATATATTTGTGTCTCTTTCATTATTGTTTATGGATGTGCATTTGATGTAAATTTTGGTAAAATATAAAATTCTACTCATGATTTGAAATAAGTAAAGAGGCGTATTCCAAGTTTAGTATAACCAAAGTGGACATACAATTGGGAGGAAAAATGTATATAGTAACTTTGAACATCTTTGTTTAGTAACTTTTTATATAAGGTGCACTTTAATCTTTGTTTTAAAGTGACATTTAAATAAATAGAATAAAATTTTATAATAATTTAGATGTTTGTATCAATTAAATCAATTTTTTTACATTTTAATTTACAATACTTAAATTTCCAATTAATATTAAAAATATAAGTTAAATTTAAAATTCTCTATGTCATAAACTTGTTCCCAATTCATATTTTTTTAACGTCAAAATTTCCCAAAAAAACTCAAGTTTCCACAACTATTCTCAACTAATTAAAAATAAATCATTTCAAGTCCCAAACTTCTAAAAACATGAAAACAACAAAAATGACTTTAAAAAATAGTTGAAAACTATTCCCATTTGGTTACAATACTATTTAATGAAATTCAACTTATAGAAAGACAACAAACAACTCAATTGGTGATAAAAATGTTATGAAGTATTATGTAAAACCTCATATTCAAGTTTCAAATCTTTATAGTCCAAGACAATAATTTTTTTAAATAAAATAAAATTATAAATAATATATAATAACGATAATTTAAAATTACAATACTTCTTGTATGTTTATTGGTTTGATAGTTCGATTTGATATGTCAAGTAAATGTGATCCAACCCTATATGTATATATGCCTATCGTAAATGTTAAAAGATAATTGATATTCCTTAATTTGTGAGAGCTGGTTCACAGAACCCTAGGATAGGAATTAGTTTCTATTTCTTAGGGTATGGTTATAACTTCCCTACATCTATGTGTGTTATATATTGATTGAGTTGTATTGAGAATGTAGAGCGTTTTGTAGAGTCAAACTCTCTTGGTTCAGTCTCTCCATTGTAGAACTGACCAATTTTCTATTAATGAATTCAATCCATCATATTTTATCATGGTATCAGAGCTCCAGGGCCGAATCATATTCAGAGTGTTGTGATCCCTGTGAGTATCCAGGTGGCAGAGGAGAAGCCCCTAATGACTGAGTGAGTTTTTTTTCTTCTCAGGAATTGATCGATCAACGCGTTTTTCAGAGGAGGAATCACGCCGATCAGCGCGAACCCGTGGAGATTATCCACGCCAATAAGCATGGATTTGTGTGAGAGAACTGCGTTGATAGGCCAATCCCTTATACAGTTTCATTCCCGACACGATCAGTGCGGAAATCAGTTCAGCAAGCACGCTGATGCGGGAAGAGGAAATATGAAAAATATCTGTGCCAGTGTTCGCCCACTGATGAAGGGGAGAGATCTGAGATAGATATACTGCTGGTGAAAGTTCATCGATGAAGGAAGAGATTTGAGATAGATCTACTGCCGGTGAAAGTTATCCAATGAAAGAAGAGATCTAAAAGCAGATATACTGCTTGTGTCAACTCGCCAATGAAGGAAGAGATCTGAAGCAAATTTATTGCCGGTGTAAGCTTGGTGCAGAGGAGCCAGAGAGCCAGTGGAGAAGAAAGCGCAGTGGTGGAGCCAGAGAGCTCGTCCTGAGAAACAAAAGAGGCCATGGCAGAGGAGCTGAGAGCCTGTGGCATAGTGTGCAGAGCAGCATGTTGGATTGATCACAGATTAGGTAGATCTGCATCGTGATATTTTTTTGTGAGATCTGGAGTAGATCAATTTTTTTTTCCTATCAATTACTTGAATTTTTTCCTTTAGAATCATCAAGATGAATAATAAAATAATCAAATCATACTTGAATGAGAGTAACAAGCTCGATGGTTCCAATTACTCTAATTGGAAGTTCAAGATGCAGACTGTGCTAGAAGGGAAAAGTGCCTGGATGATTGCAAATGGGGATGAGCTAAAGCCAAAATCAGGAGTCGGTCCAGCCACAACGATTCAAGACTGGGAGAAGAGAGAGAGTAGGGAAAAGACGACGTTGAAGATGTCAGTGAAAGACTCAATCATACATCATATCAGAGAATGAAAATCTACAAGCGACATCTGGACGGTGTTGAAGGATCTGCATGAGATCAGGAATACAAATCCTCTCATGTTCTTGAAGAGAAATATTCTATCCATATAGATGGAGGAGAATGAAACAATTGTTTCTTTCATATCACGGATCAAGGATCTTAAGAAAAAATTGGAAGATATCAGTGAGACAATTGCAGACATAGATTTGGTCACGATTACCATGAATGGTATGACTGACGATTACCAAATGTTTATCACTGGGATAAATGCGAGGTAGAAAGCCCCACAATTTGAAGAACTGGCAGGAATCTTAATGAAAGAATAAGAAATCAGATTGACTCTAAAACCCAGAGTGACAATCTTGTGTTAATGGCAAATAAGAAATCCTTCAGAGCAAAAGGAAATTCATCGCATCAAAATGGAGGAAACCCACATAAAATACTGAATCAATCTCAAGGTATGTACCCAAATAGGAACAATTCGGTATTAAAAATTTTCAATTGTGGTTAACTTGGTCATATGGCTAAGCATTGCATAAAGAAGAAATTTGATGAAGGACAACAAAGACATAAAAGACATGCAGGTCATTTCACAGATGATGACCATGTTCGGGATTTCAGATTGTTCATGGATGACTCTGATGAAAATGTCGAAGCAGACATCTAGTATGTGGATTCGGGAGCGTCCACACACATGATAAGGAACATAAAATGGTTCGAAGATTTCAAAGAAATGAACAACGAAGCACAAATCTACCTTGGCGATGATAGAGGTTATCAGATCAAAGGGTACGAGAACATTCCTATTATTTTTCCTGATGGTAATATCATACACATTCAAAACGTAATGTATGTACCAGGAGTTAAAAAGAATCTAATTTATGTATCCATGATTACATATCAGAACCTCAAGGTAGAATTCTTTAATCTCATTGTTATATTAAAGATTTTTGGGATGGTATGAAGACTATTGCTTCAGGAATTCGAACAAGAGGTCTGTACAAATTAAATGTGAGGACAACACCACATCGAGCTTTGAAATCATCAAGTTTAACTACAGAAGAGCTATGACACCAAAGACTTGGTCACATCAACTTCAACGATCTGTTTTTACTTCAGAAAAAGGAAATGGTAAGAGGTATTCCTGATTTAAAACAAGTGCATAATGATTGTGAAGCTTTTGCATTAGGAAAGATGCATAGAGAAGAATTCACTGTTCGAGTAGAAAATAAAAAGAGGGATATACTTGAATTAGGGCATACTGACCTATGTGGACCTATGCAAACAAAGTCATTAGGAGGTGCACTATATTTTCTATTGTTTGTTGATGATTGCACAACGTTTTCTTGGGTATATTTTCTTAGTAAGAAAAGGCATACATTTGAATATTTTAAGAAGTTCATAACCATGATTGAAAAGAAAACAGGGAAGTATATATAGATTCGCCGCTTCGATCAAGGGGGAGAATACAGGAAGGTTGAATTCACCAAGTATTGTAAAGACCATGGAATATTACAAAAATTCATAATATCCCATACTCCTCAGCAGAACGGAGTAGCGGAAAGGAAGAACAAAACATTGTTGGAGTGTGATCGGAGCATGCTTAAAGGGAAGGATCTTTCAAATGTTTTTTGGGCTGAAGCGTTGAATATTGCAGTTTATTTGAAAAATAGGAGTCCTACAAAAAATCTCGAGTTTAAAACTCCTTTTGGAGCATTGTATGGATTCAAGCCTGCAGTAAAACATTCGAGAGTATTTGGATCTAAAGCCTTTGCCTATATTCCAAAGGAAGACAGAAGAAAATTCAATTCAAAAGCCATCAAATGCACCTTTGTATGCTATTGTTCAGAATATATAGCCTATAGATTTTTTAATCCCTCTAATCACAAATTTTTTGTCAGTAGAGATGTCATGTTCCATGAGCAGGTTTATGATGAACTTGATA
Organism: Pinus albicaulis; assembly: GCA_034641835.2. Lineage (NCBI taxonomy): Eukaryota > Viridiplantae > Streptophyta > Pinopsida > Pinales > Pinaceae > Pinus > Pinus albicaulis. The sequence continues at coordinate 1,448,393,331 of CM076572.1, read as the reverse complement.
AAATCAACGAGGAATAGGATATTCCTTTTTTGGTGGAAGGAAGTGAAGAAGCAGGTGACAACCAGGTGATCTGAAAATGATTGCTAGTTATTTCCGTGCTAGTATCATATCAGATATAAGTTTTTTTTTGCTTAGTTTTACTTATCCTTCATAGGTTTGTTTATGAGTATGTGATTTTCAAATCAGTGTACTTGGTGAAATTATGAGTTTGTCATAAGCTTGGAAAGAATAATTTTAAATGACAGAACAAAATAAATATTAAACACAATAAACACACATAACAGAGCTTAACACATATAATTTTGATAAAGGAGTTCACCCCTCCTGGGCTACATCTCCTTGGTCCAACTTCATAGTGTGGGCCTTTGTATTAGCTTCAAGTGTGCTCAAATTGCTGTTAAAAGATTCAGAACCTCTTGGAACCTGTTCCAATGAGTTTAAAACATCATAATCTCCCAAAAATGACTATTTATTTGCTGAATTTGAACTCTGGATTCTCTGGAAATGACCCTAACACCTAGTGGCCCTAGCCTTAAAAAATATTCAAATGCACTAAAACACCTATAGATGACCTTTTCTACCTTTGCAACATACTTCATTGAATTCCCAGCATGCCAATTAGCCTAGAATGCCTCTTCTTGAGCTTTTTTTGGGCGAAAATTGGATGAGTTATGACCAAAATTTCTTTTCCCCTAATTCCCCCACTAAACTTGGAAAGATTGCCAGTTAGATTTCTAAATTTGGAAATCCCACCATAAATGGCTCGCTCCCTAAACCTTGCCAGTTTAAATCGAATTTTAATTAACGTTAATCATGTTTAACGGGCAGATAAGCACAGTTTAAGGTTTAAGCGTGATTAGCGCTAAACCCGGTGGATAAACACATTTAAACCTGTGATTAGTCATTAATTAATCCCGCCTTTTAATATCCGTTGTTAGCTCTTGGCACCTGGTCTTCAGCTCTGGCCATATGGGAGGGGGATGGCCCCTCCAACCCCCAACTGTCGAACGTATTAACTATAAGATGTAGTGAAGAACACAATGGTTAAGAACCACTGAGTAGGAGAGATGGTAACGCGTGCGAGCGGTAGGCTTGAGGTCAGGGGTTTGAGCCTTGATCCGACCAAAATTTTTACACAAACTTATAAAGAGCACCTCCGCTCCACCTTATTAACCCTAGTCCAACCTTCATGTGAAATAATAATTTGACCTAAGGGTTAGAGAGGGCCCACCAGAGAGGATACGTGGCGTCCTCTGGTTGGGTTGTACTCCAACCTAAAAAAATTTCAAATTCAAACTTAGGTAGAATATCGGAGGTCATTGGACAATTTCTCCCTTCACAAACCCATCTGGTGAATCTAGAGATGACACTCATCATAGTGCCACTAGCTACAATCTGGAGAATATTCCCTGTAATGCTGACTGTACTTGCCACATCATCCCTGTACCTGTTCTGCTCCTTTTTTGCCTGTTTTGGAAAGCGAACAACGGACGATAACTCAGTCATACGAACTTGGATTTTGATGAAACAAGTTGTGTCGGAATCCTAGTGATAAACTATATTCGGTCATTCGTGTTTGAAGACATTTTGAGCACTTTCAATTTTTAGCTAAAACTTAAGCCTTAGATCATTCCTCCCCACTAGAAGCCTTTTGGAACCCAAAAGATACTATCAATTGTCCAGCAAGTGAGGGTACAACTCCCTCACTTTTCCAATCTCCAACCATTTGGCCTTTGAAGGATTTTGACCTTTGATTCCAACTCTAAGGTATTCAACATTCTCTCTTCTTGAAGTTATGATTCTTCTGTCAAGTATGAGATATTGCTGAAGTTCATCAAGATATTTTGGCGAGAAATCATCTATTGATGGTAGCTGAACATGCTCTCCTTGATCATCAATCAAAGGAGGCTCAAACAATCTCAAATTCTCAACATTAACGACATAATAAATTTGCATAAAAGGAGACAAATCTAGCTTGAATGCATTTGTACCAATATTTTCCATAATTTTAAATGGACCGTAACGGATTGGTTTGAGCTTTTTACCTTCCCCTTGCAATCTTTCCTTGCTTATGTACAAAAAAACTTCATCACCAACTTGGAATTTATGATCAACCCGACATTTGTCATGCCTTGCCTTGTAGTTTCTTTGACTCTTTCCAAGTTGCTCTTGCACTGTAGGATGTACCAACTAAATTTTCTCAATGAAATTTCTTGCCTTATTTATGTCACTATGTCCGTCTATAGCAACATATTTCTCAAAGATGAAGTCCAATGGCAATCTTGGCAAGTAACCAAAACATGCCTCAAATGGTGATGTATTTGTGGAATAATGTTTTGCCCAGTTGTATGCATGTTGTATGTAGTGTAACTGTTCGTCCCACAACTTAGGATGCTTGCTGCAATAGCCTCTTAGAAGATGAATAATAGTTCTATTTACCACCTTTGTTTGACCATCTATTTGTGGATGAAATGTTGTACTTTTCTTCAAATTTGTATCCATAATGTCCCATAATTTTGACCAAAAATTCCCAACAAATCGAGAATCTCGATCACTTACAATAGAAGTAGGAAGACCAAAATGGATCCATACATTTTGAAAGAAGAGATTAGCAGTTTGTTCAGCTGTAATAGTTTTCTTACATGCCATCACAATACTCATTTTTCTTAACCTATCTACCACAACATACAAATAATCATGACCTTTCCTTGACATAGGAAGGCCTCTTACAAAATCCATTGAGATGCCCTCCCAACGATGATAAGGAACTAGAAGTGGTGTGTACAAACCAAGCTTCCTATTGTTAGGCTTACTTGTTGCACATAAATAACATCCTCTAATAAAATGAGAAACAATTTCATTCATGCGTTGCCAATAACAATACCTTTGGAGATGCGCTACTGTCTTGCCTACAATGAAATGTCTTGCAATCAATGATGTGTGCGCCTCCCTTATGATACTGTTTCTTTCTCCCTATGGATTACATAACTTGCCCAAGTGATATAACAAAATTTTATGCACATGATAATCTAACTCTTCACTTTGGTTTTCCTTACTCAAGTTCTCATACACATCTTGAAAATCACTGTCATTCACATATTGTTCAATGTATTCATGCATAATAGAATTATGCTTGAGAATAACAGCTGAATTTACAATAGGCCTAGAGAGCATATCAGCTACCTTATTGTAGATTCCTTTTTTGTACCTAATAACCAAGTGAAATTTTTGTATAAAACCTAGCCACCTGAAATGTCTTGATTGCTGCAACTTTGATTGTGATTGTAAGCACTGTAATGGCTAATGGTCGGTATGGATAATGGTCTCTTTCCCCACGAAGTAATGATTCCATTTATTTACACTTTGTACCAATGCATATAATTATTTATCATAGGTGGGATATTTAGTCACAACTCCATTAAAATTTTCAGAATGAAATGAGATATGCTTACCGTGATGCATGAGCACTGCTCCCATAGCATAATCACTTGCATCTGTTTGGATCTCAAATGGTTGTGTGAGATCTGGAAGTGCTAGAACCGGTGCTGAACTTATCTTTTGCTTTAAAGCTTAAAATTATTTCTGCTGCAAATATCCCCAATGGAAGACTTTCTTTATTCTTTTCAATGCATGTAACAGAGTTGCAATGGAAGAAAAATTAGCAATGAATTTCCTCCAATACTGTGCTGCCCCTAAAAAGCTTCTTACCTGGGTAACTGTATTAGGCTTGGGCCAATTCAAAATGACCTCAACTTTGGAAGGATCAATCTTCAAATCATCTCCTCCAACAATGTGTCCCAAATATACCAATGAAGTTTTCCCAAATTCTCACTTTGACATCTTAAGAAACAAATGCTCTTTTCTCAAAACATCATGTACCTTGTTCACATGCATGACATGTTCTTCTCTTGATTTGATAAATATGAGTATGTCATCTAAGTAAACAATGAAAAAGTCATATAGAAATGGTCTAAGTACATCATTCATTACTCTCATGAAAGTATCTGGTGCATTTGTTAAGCCAAATGGCATAACTAACCACTCATATAATCCTTGTCTAGTTTTGAAGTAGTTTTCCAAATGTCTTCTTCAGCTATCCTAACTTGATGATAACCACTTCTCAAATCTAACTTAGTGAAATAATTTGCATGATTTAATTGATCAAGAAAATCATCAATACGTGGGAGTGGGTAGCGATTCTTTACTGTGATTTTGTTTAGTGCACAAAAATCGATACACATGAGCCAAGTCCTGTCCTTCTTTGGAACCAAAGCTATTGGTGAACCACATTGCGAAGTAGATGGGTGTATGATACCTTTATTCAGAAACTCTTGGGTTTGCTTCTTGATTTCGAAACTCTCCATAATTGACAGGCGATACATACCAATATTGGGAAGTGGAACATCCTGTTGCAGCTGAATCTCATGCTGAATTCCCCTCTTGGTTGGTAACCCCTTTGGTTCTTGAAACATCTCGCCATGCTGACTTACCACATCAAACAAAACAGATTTCAATTTTTCATCACATCCATCAAAAGATTCATAGTCAACATCATCCTTTTTCTTGATCATGAGAAGCACAAAATTTTTACTTGCATTTACTAGCCTCTTCATTTTCCCTGCATTAACTAAAGAGATATTCAGTTTCTTGCGATGAGCTCTCACAATATAATCCACTCCATCTTTGATCAAATGATATTTGTTCTCATGTCAGTCAAAGACTGCTCTCCTGTCATACAAATATGGACTACCCAAGATAATCCCTAAAATGTCAAGTGGAACCACATCTAACTCAACTTCCTCGACAAAGTTTGCAGTAATAGAAAAACTGAAAATATGTTTCCTTGTAACCTATAAATTTTCATTGTTAACTATCCAACCCAAAGGGTATGGTTTATGATGAGGTACAATTTCAAGGTTTAGTTTTTTGACTAAGTCTTCTGAAATCAAGTTTTCTTGTGACCTTGTATCAAACAATGCATCAATCTTTGTATGATTAGAAATTAGTCTAACATGGAATAATTCTATCCTTGTATCTTCATTTGGAGTGTTGTTGTGACTGTTTGAGGAACTAGAACTTGATATAGCTTCCTTTCCTTTGTTAACCATGGCAAATATCTTGGTTTCATCTCTTGAATCGGATCCAAGATCCTTTTGTGTAGTGGAAGTCGTCTTTTGTTTCCCTTTGTTATTTGGTTTCTTTGGCCTTAATTCGGGATGTAGTTTTCAACAATGGGCTTCATCATGCCCCTCTTTGGAACAATGTTTGCATGTAATTTTCTCCCCTTATTTTTTAACACTTGGATTCTTCTTTCCCTTCCATTTTCCTCCTTTCTCTTTTCCCTTACCCTTGAATGGCTTCTTCCTACTACCCTCTTCAGAAACATTTTTACCCCTTGCTTCAAGATGTGTGGCTTGCACACATACTTCACCTAAGTTATTTGGGTTAAACATAAGGATAGTGTGTTTTAAGTAGGAATGTGGACGTACTATATATTTCAAGAGTGTATCTTGTGAATTTAAGTCTACTCCAAGTAATAAAGCCCTCTTCCTAAACTCTTGGACACTTTGACCTTTGAGTTGTCTAAAGTTTTGCTAACTCATTATTGCTTTCTGCATATAGGCTAATGGATAAATCTGTCTTTTAATGGAAGAAATTAATTCGACCCAAGAAATGGAAACCTTACCATGGATTCACATTTCCTCTTGTGTCTTTTCCTCCCACCAAACTAGTGCTTCTCCTTCTAGCCTTAATGAAGCTAACTGGATTTTGATATCGTCTTCTTGTAGATTCTGACTTCTACAGTAAAATTCCAATTGACGAATCCAATTGTCTAGTCATACAACATTAACTTTTGCATTGTATGTGGGAAGTTCAAATTTGATGTCCAACTTGAGTAACAGAGACTTTCATTTTGGGATCTTGGAATGAGTATGGGTATGAGTTTTTGTAGTGGATGTGGAAGATGAAGATGTTGATGAGGATGATGAAGATGATGATGGTGGAGAGGGAGGTGGTTTTCCTCCACTACCTTTTGAGCTCCTCTCTTCCTCCTTTTTACTGTTTGAATATCCTTCTCTATGAGGGTGTTTTGATCCTTCTCTAGTTTCCTTTGCCATGAAAGCTTCATACATAACTTTCACCATCCTTTGCATTCTTTGAATTCCCTCTTAACATTTTCTTCTTCAGAATGTTCATGAGTTCCTTCATAGCTTGACATTTTGGCTGTAGATTCAAGCTCAATCTTTGCAGCTTGTATGTTTTCAATCACTTCAGCCTCTTGTGCAATTGGTTCCTCTTCTATCTCAACTATTAGAGATGGAATTAGAGGTGCTTCAAGTGTTGCCTTGAGTGGTCCTTTGGGTGAGGATGATTCCTTCTTAGCCTTCTTTCTTCTTGTCCTAACTTCAAGACTAGCTATCATTAGCTTCCCTTCTCCTCTCTGCAATCTCAACCTTGTAAGCATCAGAAAATTTGCAACTATTAAAACCCCTTCAAGTAAAAAAAGCAAGCAACCTTGTGCTCTGATACCAACTTGATCTGAAAATGATTTCTAGTTATTTTTGTGCTAGTATCATATCAAACATAAACTTTTCTTTGCTTAGTTTTACTTATCCTTCATAGGTTTGTTTATGAGTATGTGATTGTCAAATCAGTGTACTTGGTGAAATTATGAGTTTGTCATAAGCTTAGAAAGCATAATTTTAAATGAAAAAACAGAAGCAATATTAAACACAATAAACACACATGCCAGAGCTTAACACACCCCTCCTGGGCTACATCTCCTTGGTCCAGCTTCATAGTGTGGGCCTTTGTATTAGCTTCAAGTGCGCTCAAATTTGTGTTAAAAGATTCAGAACCTCTTGGAACCCATTTTAGTGAGTTTAAAACATCATAATCTCCCAAAAATGACTGTTTTTTTACTGAATTTGGACTCTGGATGCTCTGGCAATGACCCCAACACCTGGTGGCCCCAACCTTAAAAAATATTCAAATGCACTAAAACACTTGTAGATGAACTTTTCTACCTCTAAAACCTACTTCATTGAGTTCCCAGCATGCCAATTAGCCTATAATTCCTCTTCTTGAGCTCTGTTTGGGCGAAAATTGGATGAATTATGACCAAAACTACTTTTCCCCCAATTCCTCCACTAAACTTGGAAAAAATGCCACTTAGATTTCTAAATTTGGAAATCCCACCATAAATGGCGCGCTCCCTAAACCTCCACCAGTTTAAACTTGAAGTTTAATTAACGACAATCACGTTTAATGGGTGGATAAACACTATTTAAGGTTTAAGCACAATTAGTGCTAAACCCGGTGGATAAACATGTTTAAACATGCGATTAGTCATTAATTAATCTTGCCTTTTAATCTCCACCGTTAGCTCTTGACACCTGGTCTTCAGATCTGGCCATATGGGAGGGGGATGGGCCCCTCCAACCCCCAAATTTCGGACATATTAACTATAAGATGTAGTGAAGAACATAGTGGTTAAGAACCACTGAGTAGGAGAGCTGGTAACACATGTGGGCAGAAGGCGTGAGGTCAGGGGTTCGACCCTTGATCCGACCAAAATTTTTACACAAAATTATAAAGAGAACGTCTGCCAACTTTAGAGCTCGCCTCCAGATTTAACCTCTGTCAAACTTGGTTAATGGCTCCTCCAAATTTAGTTAATTTCGCTGAGAGTGGGTTTTAAACCATAAGATATATATATATATATATATATATATATATATATATATATATATATATATATATATATATATATATATATATATATTTCCACCTTATTAACCCTAGTCCAACCTTAATGTAAAATAATAAGCCGACCCAAGGGTTGGAGAGGGACCACCAGAGAGGACACGTGGTGCCCTCTTGTTGGGTTGTACTCCAACCTAAAAACATTTTAAATTTTAACTTAGGAATAATATTGGAGGTCATTGGACAATTTCTCCCTTCACAAACCCATTTGGCAAATTTGGAGATGACACTTGTCACAGTGCCACTGGCTGAAATCTGGAAAATATTCCCTGTAATGCTGACTGTACCTACCACAACATCCATATACCTGTTCTGCTCCTTTTTTGCTTGTTTTGGAAAATGAACAACAGAGGATAACTCAGTCATACGAACTCGGATTTTGATGAAACGAGTTGCACCGAAATCTTGGCGACGAACTCTATCTGTTCATTCAGGTTCAAAGAAATTTCGAGAAATTTCAAATTTTAGCTAAAACTTGAGCCTTAGATCACCATGAGAAGTAGAAAAATGAAGAAGTAGAAATTTCAGATACATCAATCGAGTTGAGTCCTTCAAAGGAAATTCAGAATAGGTTGGAAGCCACACCAACACTTAGAAGATCGGTAGGTAGACTCAATTGCCTGCTAGATATAGGGAAAATGCCTTTATAACAAGTATGATGAATGTTGTTGAACCTTCTATTTATAGAGAAGACAATCAATGTAGTGAATGGAAAGAAGCTATGGAACAAGAATATGAATCAATTGTTAAAAACAACACTTGGGAGCTAGTTGAACTACCCGAAGGAAAACAAACCATAGGTTGTAGATGGTTGTATAAACCCGTATAATGCAGATGGAAGTATATAAAAACTAAAAGCTAGATTGGTAGCAAAAGGGTATTCACAAAAAGAAGGTATTGATTATGAAGAAACCTTCGCCCCCACAGCTAAACTAAATACTATCAGAATGATGATTTCTTTAGCTACTAGAAATCACTGAATGATTTACCAACTAGATGTAAAGTCTGTGTTTTTAAATGGGGAATTGAAAGAGGAGTTTTACTTATAGCAACTTGAGGGGTTTGTCCAAAAAGGGAAAGAAAATTTAATTTGCAGAGTAAAGAAGCTTTATATGGACTAAAAAAAGCACCCATGCCATGGTATGAAAAGATAGATTCATTTTTTCTGCAACAGAGTTACAATAGAAGTAAAAACAACCCTAATTTGTATACTATGAATGATGAAAAGGGGCGTAAAGTGTTGATTTCTTTGTAAGTAGATGATCTAATTATTACAGGAGATGTTGTTGATCTAATCAAAGAAATCAAGGAGCAAATGCCACAAATGTTTGAAATGAAGACCTTGGTGAACTAAGATATTGTTTGGGTCTTGAGATCTGGAGAGATTCAGGACAAACTCTTCTATCCCAGGGTAAGTATGTCAGGGGTCTACTAGAAAGATTTAGGATGGGTTAGTGTAAGGTTGCAACAATACCATTGCATCAAAATATTAAACTTCAGAGTGAGGATGGATCTAAAGAGGCAGATGCGACACTCTATTGATAGTTGGTTGGGAGTTTAATCTACTTAACCATTACGAGACAATAATTGGCTTATGCAGTTAGTGTGCTAAGTTAATTTATGTCTAAGCCACTTGAGATTCACTGGATTGTAACGAAAGGCGTCGTAAGGTATCTACAAGGAACCTTAGATTATGGTATTATTTATACTGATTCTTTTGATGTTAGATTAATAGGGTTTACAGATTCTGACTGGGCTAGACATGTAGACGACCGAAGATCCATAACAGGCTATGCATTTGGCATAGGATCCGTGGTGGTTGCATGGAGCAGTAAGAAGCATAACACAATTTCCTTTTCCTCAGCGAAAACATAATATCAAACAATGTGTGCATCAACATGTGAGGCAGTTTGGATGCAGAGACTTCTCCAGGATGTCGGGGAAGAACAAAAAGATGCAACAACTATCAGATGCAATAACCAGAGCTCAATCAAACAAGCTAATAATATGGTGTTCCACAAGAACACTAAGCACATTGATACGCAATTCCACTTTGTCAAGGAGAAAATTCAATATAAGGAAATCCATCTTGTATATTGTAAAACTTGTGATAATGTTGCTGACATTTTCACTAAGCCTCTTGGCGAAATTAAATTTGAAATGTTTAGGGAGATCTTAGGTATATTTGTGAACCCTTTCTCCATTAAGGGGGAGTGTTAAAAGATAAAGGAGAATCCTTAATTTGTGAGAGTTGGTTCACAGAACCTTAGGATAGGAATTAATTTCTATTTCGTAGGGTATGGTTCTAACTTCCCTACATCTATGTGTGCTATATATTGATTGAGTTGTATTGAGAATGTAGAGCATTCTACAGAGTCAAACTTTGCTGGTTCGGTCTCTCTATTGTAGAGCTGACCAGTTTCTATTAATGAATTCAATCCATCATATTTTATCAATAAATAAACATACATTAAGTGAAATAAATATTATAAATATATTAAAAATAAATGCATGCAATATTATATATACATGTTATATGTATATATGAAAAAAAGCATACATATTTATTAATATAATATAATAATATTTACTAATATAATAATGTAAACCATATTTGCTTTGCTAATGTAATTCTACTAGTAATAAATATTCTAGACTATCCATCCATGTATATGATTTGATTGATTGTTTACCTGACATCCCTAAAAACACATATACAACAACCTAAGTTAGGTTCACAATGGAGGAAGGAAATATGATACAGGGCATCACTCAACTTACATTTGACACGTGAAGTGAACGTAATTGAACTTTGTCGTCTCAATTGGTAGGCCACATCAAGTTTCAATTATACATGTTTTTTTAATTATTATTTATTATGGTGATGTCGAGTGTTTTTTCACCTAAAAGAGGGAGTATGGTCTAATAAGTCGTGGTGCCCACTTTGAAGTCGTTTGTAAACATTTGGTCGATTTGAGTCGGTGAATAAAGGTTGATTTCAACTTCTTTTATCATTGAAGCCTTCACCCTCAGGGTTGTTGGTTATCTTACAAATTATTTCTCACGTGAAAGGTAATATTTATTTAAAAGAAAATGGTAGCAGTGTTTTTAAAAATATTGAAGAATAATGAAGATTGTTGAAGATAAAATATCTGTTTTTTTCTTTAACGGATGTAATTGTTTTATTTTTAATAAATGAACTATTTATTTGTCTTACTCTGTATATGATTAAAAATAGTGATGGAGTTATTAATGGGAATATTTAAAAAAAAAATCCAATAACAATGATGATGGTCATAAATGAAAAAACTTTTCAATAATGATTGTCATAAATTAGCCAATGAATTACCTAAAATTATAAGCCAAATTTTTAGGTAACATGGAAATCATCATTGAAAAGTTTTTATGAGAAAGTTTTAGGAATTTGATAAGTTTCTAATTGATAAACAAGAAGAGCATATTGCAAATATTCTCTTTGGATAAAAACTCTAACATTTTGGGCGATAAATCTCATAATTTAGGAGGAATTGAAGCAGGACTAAAGGAATCAACCTTTGAAACAATTTTAGGTGGAAGTGAGACAAAAGTTGAAGTAGAAGCTTCCAATCTTCACCTCAAAAAGGCAATTCTCACCAACTTCTCTGGATCTGACAATGGAGAATAGAGATGAGGATATGAGTGATATATGGTATGCTTTGGTGAAGCCAGATTTATTTTGTAGAATCGCCAGGTGAAAGATTTTAACCTACTAACATTTTATTCACCAATAATGATCAAGTGCTCAAAATTATGCTAAAAAATCATAGTTCTCAGAATGACACGAAACTCGAATGACCATGTAGTGTTCGTATTTCTAAATTCGTCGCAACTTGTTTCACGCGAAGTGTACTCCTTATGGCTTCAGAAACGAGTTATGTCCATTTTCCCAAACATGCAAATTTGGTAAAAAAATGTAGACAGTGAGCCCAGTTAGCAGTCTGTACTGCTGATGTGGCATGCTGACTTGACAGGTCAACTATTTCTTCGGCGAATGAAGGGATACCATGATCCAGATTTATGCAGGAATGCAATAAAATACAGAAATAGACATAAACAAAGAGATGCAGCGGAAACAATACTTCATTTTATTAATAAAAGAATGACTGAAATATGCTTATAGACATAATGGAAATAAAAATAGCTAGGGTGCTGGTAGCGTATCTTTGAGAAGAGATGTAGCGGGTACATACCTCTGAACTGTGTTACAATGATGCTTGAGGGCCTATTTATTATTGAGAAACAATGGAGAACTATAAACGTCCAAAAACCTAACCCTAGGAGATGAAGCGCCAAAACTATGGGCCTCGTTTGGGTAAATTGGTGTTTCAACTTCTCGAGGACATAACTTCGGCATACGATCTCCGTTTGACGCGTATCATACCTTGTTAGAAAGATTTATCCGAGGAGTACAACTTTCGATGTGAGCAACATCGATTCAGTCCATGGACCCATGTTGCTCCCGATTTTCCCAAAAAATGTCGTTTAGGGCCTCAAAACAGCTCCAAAAGTTCAGGACCTGAAAAACTACTAAAAATAGTAAGTTTTGCTGTAACTTAAAAACTGAAAGAAATGATGGTGGGGGTTCAAATGGAATAGGTGGGTGGCCAACAATATCCACCTGCATCATTAAGGCCCCAAAACGACTCCGGGAGTGCAGGACCCGAAAACCTGCTAAAAATAGTAAGTTGTGCTGAATGTAAAAAGCTGCAAGAATTGATGGTGCAGGTCCAAATGGAATAGGTGGGTGGCCATCGATATTCACCTGGATCATTCCTTCCTCCTTAGGAAGTAATGGTCCCCATTGCATTGAGATCCTCCATGAGATGAGGCAAATTCTGTTGAACCAGGTATAAGATTTGTTGAAGATGTCATGGACTTGTGGGTGGACATGCTGGATGCGTTTAGTAAATTTGGTTTCTTTATCAGCCTCAAACAATACATGCATGTATTCTTTATGTGTAGTTGTAGGATGTATGGCAACCTCAGGCGGCGGTGCGTTGGGGGTTAGATCAATGGAGTGCTTGTCCTGAAAGTGTAGAGGAACCTCTGTGAGTGAGGAGAAAATGTTCTTGTATTCCTCCATGAATTTGTCCATCTGCTGCAGCCATGTAGGGGAGCCTTGTTTCGAGGTTGTGGCCACAATATTATTCTTTCCTTGTGAGCGAGTTGTAAGGAAAATAAATTTCCTGGTTTGGGAAACAATCTTACTGCATTGTTTTGCAGTAGTCAAAGAGATGACAGGAGGCGGTACTACCTTCGGTATCCTGTAAAATTTATTTCCCAAAGTAATAATAACAACACGAGGCCTAGACTCATACACAACATATCGCCTCCACAAGTATGGTTGGCCCAATAATACATCAACTACATCAAGAGGAGAAACATCACATAATACCTCATCCATGAATGGCTTGATGCTGTACGGAAGGCGACACTGTTGGTGGATGCGGATATCTCTCCTTGGGTGAAGCCACCCAATGGTGTATGGTTGCGGATGTGCTATGGTCAGTAGGCCAAGCAATTTCGTGACCTTTGCTGAAATGAGGTCCTTTTGGCTTCCTCTATCGACAAGGAATTGTAGTGGAGAACCCTTCACCCACATCTGCAAATGGAAGAGGCGCCCCCCTCCTCTGGATCTTTGTGGTGGAAAAAATGGCACTGGGAGCCACATCAATGATTTTCTTCCCTTTTTCATTGCCTTTGTATGGTTCTAACTTAGGATCAGAAAATGCATCTGATTCAGGTGTCTTTAGTTTGGCCACCAACGACTGTTTGGCCCGACACTTGTTTGTGCTATGAGTGGGGCTGTTATGAAATTCACACCACTTCCCCGTGTCCTTATTTGGATTTGTGGTGTTCTTCTAAGTCACCTCACTTTGGCCTTTCCCCTTATTCTGCGGTTCGGGGGCACCTTTTCCTAGCTTCAGATTCAGAGATCCAAAGTCTCACTTCTTCTGCTTAAATTTTTGCTCGATCTTGGTGGCATAGGGATATGCTGTGCCAAGTGATGTAATGTCGAGGAAATCCATTTACTCCTGAATGTGTTTGTGTAGACAACTGCAGTAATTGAGCCCCAAATGTATCTCTGAATCTTTAATACCCAACTTTGTGCGCAGGGTATGGAACAAATTCGTCAGTTTGTGCACATCCTGATCCCTTTACTGTCGCAACGTGCTCCATTGGACGTATTTGTCCTCATAGCTCCCCACGGGGTAATATTGTTCCTTGATGCCATCTCAGAATGAATTCCAAGTGGGTGTGGCTGAGAACAGTTTGGGTTCCCCTTCATGCTCTTTCTCACATTAGGTTTCCCACCAGTCTTTGACATGGGGAGCAACTTTAAGGAGTGCAAAAATAATATTTTCTCGGTCGGAGAAATCATGGACAGAGAAATACCCTTCCAGCAAATTTAACCATCTATCTATGATGTCTCCATCTATTTGGCCTTCAAATACAAGAATGTCAAAGTTTACCTGTACCTTGAAGGGAGTGGTGCCTCCAGAGTGGTCGTTGGATGCAGATGTGCCGTAGGTGGGCAGTTGTTGAAGGATCTAAGAAAAGTTATCCATCATCGCGTTCCTTTTTTTCTTGAGGGCCTCCTCGAGCAATATTTTGATAGGATCTCCTTCTCCCTCGTCTTTCTTTTCTTTCGCCATGGGAGGTCGTTGGGGTTTGCGAGGCTAATCTTGTAAAGGTTTAACCAGATCAAGCCCTAACTCCTTATACCCTGACCACGTTGGGGACATGCAAAGAAAAAAAGAGAAAGAGTAGACCGCTTTGATAACACTGATTCAGATCTATGCATAAACACAATAAAATACAGAAATAGACATAAACATAGAGATGCAACGGAAACAATACTTCATTTTATTAATAAAAGAATGACTGAAATATACTTACAGACATAATGGAAATAAAAATAGCTAGGGTGCTGGTAGCGTATCTCTGAGAAGAAATGTGGTGGCTATAGACCTTTGAACTGTGTTACAATGAGGCTCGAGGGCCTATTTATTATTGAGAAACAATGGAGAACTCTAAACTTCCAAAAAACTAACCCTAGGAGATGAAGCGCCAATAGTATGGGCCCCGTTTGGGTAAATTGGTGTTTCAACTTCATGGGAACATAACTTCGGCATACGATCTTCGTTTGATGTGTATCATACCTCGTTAGAAAGATATATCCAAGTATAACTTTCATTGTGAGCAACATTGGTCCATGGGCCCATCTTGCTCCCGATTTTCCCAAAAAACGTTGTTTAGGGCCTCAAAATGGCTCCAAAAGTTCAGGACCCAAAGAACTACTAAAAATAGTAAGTTCTGCTTCAGCTTAAAAACTGAAAGAACTGATGGTGGGGGTTCAAATGGAATAGGTGGGTGGCCAGCAATATCCACCTGGATCATTAAGGCCCCAAAAAGGCTGCGGGAACGCAGGACCCGAAAACCTGCTAAAAATAGTAAGTTGTGCTGAATGTGAAAAGCTGCAAGAATTGATGGTGCGGGTCCAAATGGAATAGATGGGTGGCCACCGATATCCACCTGGATCATTCCTCCCTCTTTAGGAAGCAATGGTCCCCATTGCGTTGAGATCCTCCATGAGATGAGGCAAATTCTGTTGAACCAGGTATGAGATTTGTTGAAGATGTCATGGACCTGTGGGTGGACATGCTGGATGCGTTTAGTAAATTTGGTTTCTTTATCAGCCTCAGATAATACACGCGTGGATTCTGTATGTGTAGTTTTAGGATGTATGGAAACCTCAGGCAGTGGTGCATTGGGGCTCAGATCAATGGAGTGCATGTCCTAACAGTGTAGAGGAACCTCTGTGAGTGAGGAGAAAATGTTGTCGTATTCCTCCATGACTTCGTCCATCTGCTGCAGCCGTGCAGGGGAGCCTTGTTTCAAGGTTGTGGCCACAATATTATTCTTTCCCTATGAGCGAGTTGTAAGGAAAAATAATTTTCCTGGTTTGGGAAACAATCTTACTGCGTTGTTTTGCAGTAGTCAAAGATATGATAGGAGCCAGTACTACCTCTGGTATCCTGTACAAGTTATTTCCCAAAGTAATAATAACAACATGAGGCCTAGACTCATACACAACATGTCGCCTCCACAAGTATGATTGGCCCAATAATACATTGGCTACATCAAGAGGAACACCATCACATAATACCTCATCCGTGAATGGCTTGATGCTGTACGGAAGGTGACACTGTTAGCAGATGCAGATATCTCTCCCTGGGTAAAGCCACCTGATGGTAAATGGTTGCAGGTGTGCTATGGTCGGTAGGACGAGCCGCTTCAAGACCTCTGTTGAAATGAGGTTTTTTTGGCTTCCGCTATCGACAAGGAATTGCAGTGGAGAACACTTCACCCACATCTGCGAATGGAGGTGGCGCTCCCCCTCCTTTGGATCCTCGGGATCCTCCCTTTGTCTCTTGGTGGTGGCAACAATGGCACTGGGATCCGCATCAATGATTTTCTTCCCTTTGTCACTGCCTTTGTCTGGTTCTGACTCAGGATCAGAAAATGCATCCGATTTGGGTGTCTTTAGATCGGCCACCAATGATTGTTTAGCCCGACACTCGTTTGTGCTATGAGTGGGTCTGTTATGAAATTCACACCACTTCCCTGTGTCCTTCTTTGGATTTGTGGTGGTGTTCTAAGTCACCTCACTTTGGCCTTTCCCCTTGTTCTATAGCTTGGGGGCACCTTTTTCTGGATTCAAATTCGTAGATCCAAAGTCTCGCTTCTTCTGCTTAAATTTCTGCTCGATCTTGGCGGAATAACGATATGCTGTGCCAAGTGATGTAATGTCGAGGAAATCCATTTCCTTCTCAATGTGTTTGTGCAGACAACTACAGTAATTGAGCACCAAATGTCTCTCTGAATCTTTAATACCCCAACTTTGTGCGTAGGGTATGGAACAGATTCGTTAGTCCGTGCACATCTTGATCCCTTTGCTACCGCAACATGCTCCATTGGATGTATTTTTCCTCATAGCTCCCCACGGGGTAAAATTGTTCCTTGATGCTGTCTCAGAACGAATTCCAAGTGGGTGTGGTCAAGAACAAAGAGGGTTCCCCTTCATCCTCTTGCTCACAGTAGGTTTCCCACCAGTCTTTGACATAGGGAACGACTTTGAGGAGTGCAAAAATAATCTTTTCTCGGTCGGAGAAATCATGGACCGAGAAATACCTTTCCAGCAAATTTAACCATCTATCTACAACGTCTCCATCTATCTAGCCTTCAAATACAGGAATGCCAAAGTTTACCTGTACCTTGAAGGGAGTGGCGCCTCCAGAGTGGTTGTTGGATGTAGATGCGTCGTAGGTGGGCAGTCGTTGAAGGATCTGATAAAAGTTATCCATCAGCGCGTTCCTTTGTTTCTTGAGGGCATCCTCGAGCAATATTTTGATAGGATATCCTGCTCCCTCATCTTTATTTTCTTCCGCCATGGGAGGCCGTCGAGGTTTGCGAGGTTGATCTTGCAAGGGTTCAACCAGATCGAGCCTTAACTCCTTATACCTAACCACGTTGGGGACATGCAAAGAAAAACAGAGAAAGAGCAGACTGCTCTGATACCACTGATCTGGCTTTATGAAGGAACATAATAAAATATAGAAATAGACATAAACACAAAGATGCAGCAGAAACAATACTTCATTTTATTAATAAAAGAATGACTGAAATATGCTTACAGACATAATGGAAATAAAAATAGCTAGGGTGTTGGTAGCGTATCTTTAAGAAGAGATGTGGTGGCTACAGACCTTTGAACTGTGTTACAATGAGGCTCGAGGACCTATTTATTATTGAGAAACAATGGAGAACTCTAAACGTCGAAAATCCTAACCCTAGGAGATGAAGCGCCAATACTATGGGCCCCGTTTGGGTAAATTGGTGTTTCAACTTCACGGGAATGTAACTTCGGCATACGATCTCTGTTTGACGCGTATCATAACTCGTTAGAAAGATCTATCTGAGGAGTACAAATTTTGGTGTGAGAAACATTGGTACATTGACCCATGATGCTCCTGGGTTTCCCAAAAAACTTTGTTTAGGGCCTCAAAACGGCTCCGGAAGTTCAGGACCCGAAAAACTGATAAAAATAAACACTATTACCGATGAAATAGGGAACTGCACTATTACCTACTTTTTTTTGGTAGCATAAAAAGCACCCGATTTTGAAAAGTGGTGATGCAGAATCACCTTCTTCTTTTTTAGCACATTTTTGACACTCTAATATTTTTTTTTATGAAGTATGAATATTTGTTTTAGAATGTTAGTGATTTTCATGCTAATTTTGAAACGTATTGATGTCGCATTAACTTTTTTTTTTTTAGAGCGGTGATTTTCATGCTAATTTTGAAACGTATTGATGTAGCATCAACCTTTTTTTTTAGAGTGGTGATTTTCATGTTGGTAATAAAACACAATATATATATATATATATATATATATATACAATAAAAATGTAAAAGAAAACAAAATTAAGTCGGGAAAAAAAAAAGAAAAAAAGAAAAAACGAAAATTATATCAAAAGAAATGACAAAATTTGAAAAAAAAACACATAATTTAAAGAAAAAAACAAAAATTAACCCCCCCCCAAAAAAAAAAACATTAAAAACATTTTTTTTCTAAGTTATTAAAAAAACCATATAATTAAAAAAAAAAATTAAAATAGAAAATTAGAAATAATTTAAATTACAAAATTAAAATTTAGATAAAAAAAAAAAAGATACAAAAAAGAAAAAAATAAATTTAAAAAATAATAATAAGAAGAAAACAAAAATACAAATTTAAAAAAAAAAAAAAAAAAAAAAAAATTAAAGAAAAAAAAAACAAAATTTAAAATTGAAAAAGAAAATTAAAATAAAAAAAACTATCATTAAAAAACAAAAAAATGAAAAAAACCACTTGTAAATAATTAAAAAACAAATATCCATAAATTTATTGTTTTTTTTAAAATGAAACAATTTATAAATTTTAAAAATGAAAAACTAAATAAACTAAAAGATTAAAAAAAAAAAATTAAATTAAATTAAAATTTAATAAATTTAATAACTAAATTTTAAATTTAAAAAAATAATTAATTTAAAATATTAAACTTAAAAACAAAAATTGAAAAAAAAAAACAAAAAAATTAAAACAAATTAAAATGAAAATAAAAAATTTGAATTGAAAAAAATAATTTTAAATTTTTTGAATTTAAAAAGGAAAAAAAAAAAGGAAGAATTTGTTGATTGTGGTGGCGTCGCCAATCGGCCGCTCGCCCAGGTGGCAGTGGAGGCCGGCCGCTGGGCAGGCAGGGAGGCTGCATGCAGCTCCCTGCCTGCCCATCGGCCGTCCTCCGTCGCCACCTGGGCGGGAGGCCGATTCCGGGAATCGCCCTCAGGGCGATTAACAGAATCGACCTCTCGCCGCGGGAGGACGATTCCCGGAATCGGCCTCAGGGCGATTCCCAGAATCGGCCTTAGGGCGATTCTCGGAATTGGCCTCCCGCCCAGTGGCCAGCCTCTACTGCCACCTGGGCGGGAGGCCGATTGGCGGCGCCACCATGATCAATTTTTTTTTTTTTTTAATATAAATTTAAATTTTTTCAATTTTTAATATATATATATATATATATTAATTTGTTTTTTTGTTTTGTTTTGTTTTTGTTTTTGTTTTTTTTTTTTTAATAATTCAAAAAATTTAATTTTTTTTTTTTTTAAATTTAATTTTTATATTTGAAATTTAATTTGTTTTAATTTTTAATTTTATTTTTTGTTTTTTATTTTTTAATTTTTTTAATATACATATATTTTTAATTTTGTTAATAATTTTTATTAAATTTTGTATTTTTTTTATTTAATTGATTTTTTTTTTCATATATATATATATATATATATAATTTTATTATTATTAAATTTCATGTTTAGTTTTTTCATTTAATTTTTTAAAATTTAGTAAATTTTGTTTGTTTGTTTGTTTTTTATTTTAATACTTTTATTTTAATTTTTTATTATTATTTTTTTAATTACATAAAATTTTTATATTTTCTTTATTTCAATTAAAATTGTGTATTTAAAATTAGATTTTTTTTTTTTTTAATAAATTAAACTTAATATTTTCAAATTAATTTGTTTTATATATATATATATATATATATATAATTTAATTTAATTTGTTTTATATATATATATATATATATATATAATTTATTTTTTTCAATTTTAATTGATTTTTAAAGTTTTTTAACTTTTTATTTTAACAATGTTGTTTTTTTTTCCTTTATATTTAAAATTTATTTTTTATTTCAAAATTTATTTGTTTATTCATTTATTTATTAATTTTTTTTTTTTTTTTAAAACTTAATTTGTTATTTTAATATTAACATTTTCTTTTTAAAATTTAATAAAATCTAATATATATATTTTTAATTTAAGTTCATATATATATATATATATATATATATATATATATATATATATATATATATTATTTTTTATAATTTAAATTTAATTTATTTTTTAAAATCTATTTTTTTTTAATATATATATTTTTTAAATTTAATATTTTTATTGTATTTTATTTTTCATTTTTTATTTTTAATTAATTTTTCATTTTTTGCTTTTAATTTCAATAATGTTTTTATTTATTTATTTATTTTAATTTTTATTTTAAAGTTTTAAATTTATTAAAATTTAATATATTTCTTTAAATTTAATTTTTTATTTTAAAATTTAAATTGTTTTTGTTTTAATTTAATAAACATTTTCTATTTCTTTTTTAAATTTAATTTTTTATAATTTCTTTCTTTTTTTTTAACTTGTTTTTCTTTTTAATTTAATATTTTTATTTTTATTTTTTTATTTCTATATATTTTGAAATTTTAATCTTTAATTTTTTTTTTTTTTAATTTTTAATTTTTTTTTTTTCTTACATTTTAGGTTTTTTTTAATGTTTGAATTAAATTTTTTATTTTGTTTTTATTTTTATTTTTTTATTCCTATATATTTTTAAATTTGAAGCTTTAAAATGTTTTTATTTTTTAAATTTATTTATTTTTCTTAAATTTTAGGTTTTTTTTAATGTGTGAATTTTAAAAATTAAAAAATGTTATTTATATTTTTAAAAATGTCAAAAATATGACACAATTTTTTTTTTTGTTATTCCAGCGTCAACTGGTTTTGTTTTGAGGGTGTTTTTTCAATCCTTTTTTTAAGAAACAATTTTGTTTTTAGCCTAATTTTATAAAATGTTGAAATTTGATCTTAAAAAAAAACCAAGTGCGTTCTGGAATACACTTTTTTTGTTTGTTTTTGGGGTGTTTTTTCATGTTTTTTGAGTCTTTTTGGGCTAGAGTTCCCGTTTTGAGGTCAGGTTACCTATTTCATCGGTAACAATGTCAATAGTAAGTTGTGCTGCAGCTTAAAAGCTAAAAGAAATGATGGTGGGGGTTCAAATGGAATAGGTGGGTGGCCAGAAATATCCACTTGGATCATTAAGGCCCCAAAACGGCTCCGAGAATGCAGGACCTGAAAACCTGCTAAAAATAGTAAGTTGTGCTGAATGTGAAAAGCTCCAAGAATTGATGGTGCGGGTCCAAATGCAATAGGTGGGTGGCCACCGATATCCACCTGGATCATTCCAAGTGGCAGAGTTTGGTTGGTGTTCGTCGTTGTGCGTTGGAAATTTGTTATTGGTTTGGTTAGACTTGTGAGGAGGAGACATGTGGCTCAGCCTAGGGCTGCCATGTGTCCTCCACACGATATAATAACCTTTGGTTATGCATCGGAGTGATTGGGCGAGGGTCAAACACGAGACCTTCGCCCAGCTAACAAACCATGCCACTAACTCGTCTACACATTAGTTCTTAGCCTATACATGCTCCACATACATTTAAACTTTAATAAGACCGCCAACGGGGGTAGAGGGGGCCAACCCTGTGGGGCCACCCCCCAAGTCATGTAATCGATGCCTAGGACCACCGACGGAGCAAATTAAACTAATCCTTAAGCGCGGTTATTAAGTTTTAAATCCGATTTAATTAAAAAATAAGAAAAGATTAATTAACACTAACCCAATTTTAGTTGGCAGCTCCGACAAATCCGATGGGTTTGTCTAAATTTAACGCCAGTTAGCCCAATTTGGGGCCAGTTAGCGAATTTTGGGGCGGAAGTTGTGGAGTAAACTTGGGAAAGTCATAACTCAGCCAATTTTCAACCTAATCAGGAGAAAAAAGAGGCTAAGGTACCATTTTGGAGTGTTTTGGACTCAATGAAACTAGTTTCAGGAGAAAAAAAGCATTGTAAACACATAATTTTTCAAATTTCAGCATAATATAGAGGCCCAAGCCATGAAAGCTGGCTCAAGGAGATGTAGCCAGGAGGGGTGAACTCCTTCATCAAATCCATATGTTGATGTGTTGTATGGTGATATATTGTATTTTTTATTGCTTTTATTTTTATTTTTTTTTCAGGTTATTATTATTATTATTAAATTGTTCATAAAATTAACATAAAATTGACTCATGAGACTTGGTAGCTTGCAAGAGAACTTGAACCCTTAAGCACATGTAACAAATTTGTTTCAAAATATTAAAGAGGAATTAGCGCAAAATTTCTAACATACCTTACTCAGATCATTTTTGGTATAAGATCTTTAGGTTTTTGTGCAAGAATGGATCTAATTGTTTGCGAGTTTGTGTCATGCTTACAAGGTTAAAACTCAAAAGAGGAGAAGGGAAGTTGGTTGAAAGCCCTGTAGTTGGGTCAAGAGGAAGAAGGGCAAGGTTGCCAAAGTCTTCAACACCAACACATCCTCAATTGAAGTTGAGTCTTCAGTGAGCATGTCTCATGAAGGATAACCCACCATGACAGAAGAAGAGAGAGCATTCAAAAAGGTATTTTTTGATATCACTGAGATGGTAAAGGTCCTCTATGAGGAGAGAAATTTAAGGATGCAAGGAGAAATTTCTAGGCATCCTAGAGGAGAGGGTTCTCCAAGAGGCGGAGGTCATGGAGATGGTAATAAACCACCATCCTCTCCACCATCATCCTCACCACCATCTTCACCTTCCTCTTCATAATCTTCCACTACCACAACCCTTCCACCTGTTCATACACATACTTCAAAAGGAACTAGTAAATCACCCTTACTTAAACTTGATGTTAAATTTGAGCTACCGATGTATAATGGTGAAGTGAATGCAGAGAAACTGGATAATTGGATTCGTCAATTGGAGGTTTATTGCATAAATCATAACCTTCAAGAGGATGACATAAATATTCAATTGGCTTCCTTGAGAATGGAGGGTGAAACACTTGTATAGTGGGAATCAAGGATAGAAGATGAGATTAAAAAACATAGTAATATCTCAATTTATTGGTCTAATTTTATTTTTGCCATTAAAAGGCATTTTTACCCTCTAACTTACATGCAAAAAGACATTATGAACTGGAAAAAATTTAGACAATTGAAAGGTCAAAGTGTGTAAGAATACACTCAAGAATTTAGAAAAAAGCTCTTATGTTAGATGTTGATTCGCATTCTCAAGATACCTTGAAGTATATAGGGGGTTTACATAATTACCTGAAACATACCATCCTCATGTCTAATCCTAGTAGTCTAGATGAGGTTTGTATGCAAGCTACACACCTTGAGGCAAGAGGGGAAAATGTATTAGAAGAGGGTAAAAATAAACCATTTAAGGGTGGTGAAAAAGGAAAGGGTTTCAAAGGAAAACAAAAGAAAAATGCATCCATTAAAAAAGAAGGGGAGAAAACCACATATAAAAATTGTTCCAAAGAGGGTCATGATGAAGCCCACTGTTGGAAGCGTCATCCAGAATTGAGGCCTAAGAAATTCAACAAGGGGAAACACACGAAAACCACTACCACACAACAGGATTTTAGATTCGACTCAGGTGATCAGACTAAATTTCAGCCATGGTCACAAAGGGAAAAGAAGGCATATCAAGTACTAGTTGATCAAATCGTCACAGTAACACTCCAAGTGAAGAAACAATAATAGAGTTGTTTCTTGTAAGAGTGGTCTCAAAACATACAAAAATTGACACACTATTTGATAGTGGTTCTCAAGAAAAATTAATATTTGAAGATTTAGTCAAGAAGATTAATCTTGAAACCATACCTCATCACCAACCATATCCTTTGGGTTGGATAACCAAGGATACAAATTTACAGGTTACAAGAAAATGTATTTTCTGGTTTGCAATCACTGCAAACTTTGTTGATGAAGTTGAGTTAGATGTTGTACTTCTTGACATATCACGAATTGTTTTGGGTATTCCTTATCTCTATGATAGGAAAGCAATCTTCTATCGCCATGAGAACAAGTACCACTTGTTCAAATATGGAGTGGAATATATTGTGAGAGCTCATCACAAAAGCTAAACCTTTCTTTAGTTAATGCCGAGAAAATGAAGAGAATAGTAAATTCAAGCAAAAAGTTTGTGCTTCTTCTGATCAAACAAAAGAATGATATGGATTATGAATATTTGAAGGTTGTGATGATAAATTGAAATCTGATTTGTTTGATGTGGTAAGTCCACATGGCGAGATGTTTCAGGAAGCAAAGGAGTTATCTCCCAAGAGGGGAATCCAACATGAGATACAACTGCAACAAGATTTTGCACTCCCTAATATTAGCATGTATCACATGTCGATAATGGAAAGTACAGAAATCAAGAAGAAAATCCAAGAGTTTTTGAATAAAGGGATCATTCACCCATCTACCTCGACATGTGTTTCACCGATTGTGTTGGTGCCCAAGAAGGATGGAACAAGGCATATGTGTGTGGATTTCCTTGCACTCAAAAAAATCATGGTTAAGAATTGTTATCCACTCCCAAAAATAGATGATTTTCTTGATCAATTGAGGCATGCAAAGTATTTCACTAAGTTAGACTTAAGAAGTGGTTATCATCAAGTTAGAATAGTTGAAGAGGACATATGGAAGACCACATTTAAAACTAAACAAGGATTGTTTGAGTGGATTATTATGCCTTTTGGTCTTTGAAACACTCTAGCTACTTTCATGAGGGTTATGAATGACGTATTAAGACCATTTACTGCTGATTTTGTCATTGTCTACTTAGATGATAATTTGATATTAAAAAAATCATGAGATGAACATGTCATGCATGTAAGAAAGGTGCTTGATGTCTTAAGAAAAGAACAATTATTTTTGAAGATGTCAAAATGTGAATTTGGTAAAAATTCTTTAGTGTATTTGGGACATATTGTTGGAGGAGGCAAGCTAAAGATAGACCCTTCTAAAGTTGAGGTCATTGTGAATTGGCCAACATCCAAGATAGCCACTTAGGTAAGAATTTTTCTAGGAGCAACACAATAATGGAGGAATTTCATTACTAATTTTTCTTCTATTGCAGCTCCATTACATGAATTGACTAGTGTTAAGAAGGTATTCTAGTGGGGAGGAAATTAAGAAAAAAGAATTTGATGCTTTGAAAGAGAAGATTAGTTCAACCCCAATACTAGCACTACTAGACCTGAGACAACCCTTTGAGATTCAAACCGATGCAAGTGACTATGACATGGATGCAATCCTCTTACACCATGGTAAGCCCATTTCATTCCATTCATAAATGTTCAATGGTGTAGTGATAAATTATCTTACTTATGACAAGGATCTATATGCGTTGGTTCAAAGTGCGAAGAATTGGAAACACTATTTGATGGGAAAGGAAACCATCATTCGCATTGATCACCACCATTGCAATACTTGCAATCAAAAACTAAATTGCAACAGTCAAGGCACTTTTGATGGATGAGTTTCTTACAAAAATTCCACTTGGTCATCAGGTATAAGAAATGCATATACAACAAGGTTGCTAATATGATTTCTAGGCCTATTATTAGTGCTGCTACTTTAGTCAAGAATACTTCTGTTTTACATGAAAGTTATGTTGAACAATATGCATTTGATAATGAATTTAAATATGTTTATGCAAACTTGAGTGAAGGTCACCAAGTTGAGGAATTGGATTACCATGTACATAATAACTTGTTGTATCATTTGGGCAAGCTTTTTATTCCATAGGGGGAGAGAGTGAATGGCATAAGGGAAACACACAATTCTCTTATTGATAGACATTTTGGTGTAAGCAAAACAATGGAAAATCTACATAGGTATTGTTATTGGCCTTGTATGCTTGAAAGTGTGTCACGTTTCATTAAAGGTTGTTCATTGTGTTCAGTCAGTAAGCCTAGTAATAGGAAATTGGGATTGTACACACCACTTCTGGTTCCTTCACATCCATGGTAGAGTATTTCTATGGACTTTGTAGGAGGTCTTCCTTTGTCAACAATTAATCATGATTATTTGTATGTATTTTTGGTTAGGTTCAACAAGATATGCATAATGATGCCATGTAAAAAGCAAGTCACAACTGAACAAACAAATCATCTTTTCTTTCAAAATGTTTAGGTTCATTTTGGGTTGCCTACATTTATTGTAAGTGATCGAGATTCTCAATTTGTTGGGAATTTTTGGTCAAGCTTGTTGAACTTGATGGACACTAAGTTGAAAAAGAGTACAACCTTTCATCCACAAACAGGTGATAAAACCGAAGTGGTCAATCGAACAATCATTCATCTTCTTCGAGGATATTTCAGCAAACATCCTAAGTTGTGGAATGAATAGTTGCATTACATTCAACATGCTTACAACTGTGAAAAACAGTCCTCTACACAAATATCGTTGTTTGAGGCATGCCTTGGATACTTGCCAAAATCACCCTTGGATTTCATTTTTGGAAAATATATGGCTATAAATAGGCATAGGGACATAGATAAAGCAAAAAAATTCATAGAGAAAATTCATTTGATCCATCAAATAGTTCAAGGTCAACTAGAAAAAATTCAAGGCAAGTACAAAGCGAGACACGACAAACATCATGCAGATCATAAGTTTCAAGTTGGTGATGAAGTTTGGCTTCAGATTAGCAAGGAGAGGCTTCAAGGAGAAGGTAAAAATTTGAAACCAATCCGTTATGGTCCTTTCACATTTCTGGAAAAGATTGGTAACAATGCCTTCAAGCTTGATTTTCCTTCATATATGAAAATTTACTCTGTTGTTAATGTTGAAAATTTAAGATTGTATGCGCCTCATTTGATTGAAGATCAAGAAGAGAATGTTCAACTTCCACCTATTGAATACTTTTCTCCAGAATTCTTTGTTGAACTTCAACAATACACCATACTTGATAGAAGAATAAGGACATCAAAAAGAGGAAGTGTTGACTATCTTCGAGTGGGGCTCAAGGGAACAAATCCTTCAAAAGCTAAATGATATGAAATTGGGAAGGTGAGGGAACTGTAACCTAACATGTTCAACAACTGAATATGATATTTTGGGTTCCAAAAGCTTCCAGTGGGGAGGAATGACCAGGTGCTCCAAATAAAAGTTCTCAGAATGACACAAAACTTGAACGACCATGTAGTGTTTGTTGTTCAATTTGGCGCAACTCGTTTCGCGTGAAATGGACTTTGTATGGCTTCAGAAGTGAGTTCTGTCTCTTTTCCTAAATAGGGAAATTTGGTAAAAAAATGTAGACAAGGATCCCAATCAGAAGTCTGTACTATTGATGTGGAATGCTGATTGGGAAATTCGACAGGTTGGTCAACCATTTCTCCGACGAATGAAGGGCTGCAAAGTGGCAGAGTTTGGTTGGTTCTCGTCATTGTGTGTTGGAAATTTGTCATTGGTTTGGTTAGACTAGTGAGGAGGAGGCACACGACTTAGCCTAGGGAAGCCACATTTCCTCCACATAGTATAATAAAACTTTGGTTATGGACCGAAGGGACTAGGTGGGGGTCGAACACGAGACCTCTGCTCGGCTAACAAGCTGCGCCACCAACTTGTCTATGCATTAGTTCTTACCCTATACATGCTCCACATACATTTAAACTTTAATAAGACCGCTAATGGGGGGAGAGGGGGCCAGCCCCATGGGACCAACCCCCAAGTCATGTAATCGATGCCCAAGACCAATGACGAAGCAGAAGGAACTAATCCTTAAGCATGGTTATGAAGTTTTAAATTTGGTTTAATTAACAACTAAGAATAAATTAATTAACACTATCCTGGTTTTAGTTGGTGGCTCCGACAAATCCGATATATTTGCCTAAATTAGTGCCAGTTAGCCCAACTTGGGGCCAGTTAGCTAATTTTGGGGAGGAAGTTGTGGAGTAGACTTGGGGAAGTCATAACTCAGCGAAGTTTTGACCAAATCAGGAGAAAAAAAGAGGCTAGGGTACCATTTTGGAGTGTTATGGACTTAATGAAACTGGTTTCAGGAGCAGAAAAGCATTATAAACACACCATTTTTCAAATTTGAGCATAATATAGAGGCCCAATCCATGGAAGCTGAAACAAGGAGATGAAGCCCAGGAGGGGTTAACTTTTTCATCAAATCCATGTGTTGATGTATTGTATGGTGATGTACTTTACTTTTTATTGGTGCTATCCAATCTTTGTTTTATGTTAAATTTTTCATAAAATTAACATAAAATTGAATCATAAGACTCAGTAACTTGCAAGAGAACTTGAACCCTTAAGCACATGTAAAAAATTTGTTTCAAAATATGAAAGAGGAATTAGCACAACATTACTAACATACTTTAATCAGATCAATTAAAAGGAGAGCTTAATCGTTGTCCCAGGGTAAATGAATCAAATTTTTCATTCCCCGACAACGACACCAATCTGATATTATTCCAATAAATTAAGACGAATAGGATTGTTGATGTTAACTTACACAACTTAACCTTGCACATTATGTACATAAATTGTTGAATCAAATATTGTTTCTTTCCTTTCGAATAGAGCATTGACTCACCTTAAACACTAGAGGTACAACATATTAGGACCTTTATAAGGAAATCTAACCATCAATTTCATTTTGAACATTCATTTAAATGTCGTAAAGGGAAATTTTGAACAAAAAACATATCTAATATAGTATACATGCATCACTCAAGGAAGATAATGAGATAGTGTTTTATAATCAATTGAATTTCTATTGATTGCAGGTTTCAAGGTTAATTTATAAAGTAGCCTATGGCGGGAAGTTCAGTTGGTAATGATTGTGTTATGAAATATTATATAAAGAATGAGATTCAAGGTTCAAATACCCCATGGGTTAAACCAATAAAAAAAAAAGGAAAAATATTTTATAAAGTAAATGCAATCATGGTCTTCTTCATGGCTTTGAAAATTGAAAAATCAACTAGTACTTTCGTAATGTTTTTGCATTTGTGAACTAGTAAGTATGTTCTTATGTCGATGTAAGCTGAAAAGAAGACAACAATAATGTCAATTTCAGAAAATAAATAAATCTACAATTAGATATAAAAAAATAAAAAACAGTTTAGCTCCTCATAAAACCCATACTAATTAACTCACAAGTAAGATAACATTTCCTAAACCCTACAAAGATGGGTTTTTCTCTAATAGTTCAATGTATCTTAATAGATACAAAGATAGAAGATATACCTTAACTTGATAATAAAAAAAATAGTTCCACATAATAGAGAGTATGAGAATGAACACAAGAATATAGAGAAAAATCTTAAGGTACATTAATATCATTAATTATTCATTATGAAATTAATTACTACACAAGCCATGTTTTCTACAATACAATAATCAACATGTACAATACAATGATACTCATATATATATATATATATATATATATATATATATATATTCCTTGTTGTCAATACCATCTACTCATTATCATAATATTTCCTCTAACTGCATAGTAAGCCTATTTATCACGCACCAACTACCCAGTGGACCTATTTCCATGATTATGGCTATGTTATAATATTTATTCCCTTAGGTACCTAGTAAGGTACCACATTTTAAGATATCCAAAGGCACAATCTAACTAATAGTTGAAATGATTTTTTTGGTTGGAATCTGGGAATGCAATTTCAAGCAAGATTGTGATTAAAAAAAAAAAATTAAAATGCACTTTTGAATGCATAAATGGATTCAACACCCTTAAAAAATCTCAAGACACTTTAAATTTATAGATTAAATAACATAAATGTTGAGATTTTTCTGTTTTGAATAGAATAGGCAAAAATCTCAGTAGGTGACAAAAATTAGGAATTTGTTGCTAGATTAACTCCAGTTTGTTGGGAGGGAGTTAATGCATCCTAAATTTGAGTTGAGAGGATTTATGAGGTCGTTAGATTCCTCTCGCTATAAAACAGTATCCATCCGTTTGTTTTGGAGAGGGTGTGAGAGTCTGTAATCTCCTGTTTGATTAATAAAGAATTGCCGATGCCTTTGTTGTGTGGACGTAGCCCAGAATGGTTGGGTGAACCACGGTAAACTTCTGTGTTTCCTGTGCATGATTTAATTACTGTGTGTTTTGTCTGCTGTGCAATCTTGGCTCCAACAATTGGTATCAGAGCATGTTGGAGTGCTGATGCGCAGACTTGTTGCTGCGTGATTTAACTGCTGTCGAACAGAACTGTTGCAGCGCATGATTGCTGGTTTATTCGTTGAAGTGAAGCTGTATATTGACTGTCCGTGGAGATTGCTGGTCCATTCGCTGCTGGTGCTGATGAGTGGAGCACTGGTGATGTTGTTCTCTGCGTGGAGAAGTCGTGGCCAGTTTTTTTTATGTGCGCAGACTGCCGTAGACCGGTAAGCCGAAGTTGCATTTTGAACAGCGTTGAATGGTGACGACTTGCAGCGTTAAAGTCGATATTTTGAAGAGATGTGTCAATAAAGCGTAAGTCGATTTGCAGTTTCTGTTATAAAGCCTGTGTTGATACGTTTTTTTGACCAAAGTCAATTTGCAGTTATGAGGCCTGGTGTGATATGTTTTTTTAAAAACAGAGAGTCGATTTGAAGTTTTTTTAAACGCTGGGTGAAGGGCATTTATAAATCGTTTTTTATATTGGAGTCGATTTGGTATGCAATTGCCATTTCGTAAAAATTTAAAATCGATGTTATTAAAATTGCCATTTCACATGGTATTTGAAATCGATTTGACTTTTTTTAAAATGCCAATACCATGAAATCGTTTATATAAGAAGGGTGGCCCAATTATAATAATCGATTTGGAATTTTGTAAATCGATATAAAATAAATCGATTTGGAATTTGGAAGTTTTGTAAATCGATTTAAATGGAGTTTTGTAAAAGGTCAAAAATAAATCGATTTTAAGAGAAAGGATCTTTTTTTTTATAAGGTGAAGGGTCTTATTTGGAGCAAATTCAATGCCAAATGAAGGGCATAATTTCATCCAAATAATTGCAGAATTTTTTTTAAAAACAGCAAAGGCAATTGTACAATAAGGCAGTGTTTTATTTATTAAAGGCAAAGGCATTTTTTAAACACAAACTTCATTGATTTAAAGTTGGTTTTTTTTTGGAGATTACTGTGTTTTTTGCTGATACAAGATGGCGAAAACTCAAAATGCCCGGTTTGAAATTGAGAAGTTCAATGGCAAAAACAACTTCGAGATCTGGAAGCTTAAGATGCACGATATGCTAGTTCAACAAGGCGTGGCAAAAGCGCTGTTGGGGAAAAGCAAAAGGCCTTCTTCCATGACGGAGGATGAATGGGATGAGTTGGATGACAGAGCTCTGAGCGCAATTCGGTTATGTCTGGCGGATGACGTTCTGTTCAACATTGTGTCAGAGAAGACCGCCACAGGCTTGTGGATAAAGCTTGAAAAGCTCTACATGACGAAATCTTTGACAAATCAGATTCTCCTGAAGCGGCAGCTTTATGGTTTGCGGATGAAGGAAGGTACCTCGATTACTGACCATCTGAATTTTTTCAATACTCTAGTGGTACAATTACAAAATCTAGATGTAAAATTTGATTCAGAGGATAAGGCAATAACTCTATTGTGTTCATTGCCCGAATCGTGGGATCACTTTGTTACTTCCATAAGCTTTAGTACTGCAGCCGTCCTTGAGTTTGACGATGTGGTTGGAGCTTTGTTGTCCGAGGAGACCAGGAAGCGGTCGAATGCTGACACCTCTACATCAGAGGCAATGATGGCTAGAGGTCGTTCTAGAGAAAGACGCTCTTGTAAGCGCAGCGATTTGCGTTCAAAGTCGAAAGGGAAGAAGAGCAAAATAAAGTGCTGGTTTTGTGGAAAATCGGGGCATTTGAAGAAAGACTGCTGGAAGAGACAGCAAACAGAGAAGAAAGCAGATTCTTCGACAGAGAAGAAGGAGGCAAATGCGACAGATACAGGTTCGGCATCTGGTTCAGGTATGAGCGACGAAGTGTTGTCTGTTAATATGTCAAATCATGGTCAACATTGGTTGTTAGATTCCAGTGCATCAAACCACATGTGTATTCATAGAGAATGGTTTAAGACATATAGATCAGTTAATGATGGAGTCGTGTACATGGGTAATGATGTCACATCTAATATTGTTGGGATAGGAAGTATACAACTGCAAATGTTTGATGGCACAACTAAATTGTTAACAGATGTGAGACATGTTCCAGACTTAAGAAAAAATATAATTTCTTTAGGAGCACTGGATACGAATGGATATAAAACTGTAATTCAAGGTGGAGTTATGAAAATCTATAAAGGTATCTTACTAGTAATGAAAGCTAAGAAAGTAGGAAATCTGTTTCAGTTAGAAGGAAGTACAGGGTCAGTTCATGTGTCTACGGTGTCTGAACATGACAGTAGTTCCATTCGCCTATGGCATCAAAGGTTGGGCCATATGAGCGAAAGAGGGTTGAAGATTTTGGCTGATCGTAAGTTACTTCCTAATCTAAGGTCTGGAAAGTTAGATTTCTGTAAGCATTGCTTGTTTGGAAAACAAAGTAAACAAAAATTTAAAACAGGCAAACATACTAGTAAAGGGATACTTGATTATATTCATTCAGATGTTTGGGGTCCAGCTCCTACAGCGTCATATGGTGGCTCGTCATATTTTGTGTCGTTCATTGATGACTTTTCTAGGAAGGTGTGGGTCTACATGTTGAAAAGAAAGTCTGATGTTTTTTCAGTTTTCAAGCAGTTTAGAGCATTGGTAGAAAACATCACTGGTAGAACTATAAAGTGTTTAAGAACTGACAATGGTGGTGAGTTTACTTCCAAGGAGTTTGACAGCTATTGCAAGGATGCAAGGATCGAGAGACATAAGACCACGGTTTATACTCCTCAGCAAAATGGAGTTGCTGAACGCATGAACAGGACTCTTCTAGAGAGAGCAAGGAGTATGTTGAGTAACGCCGGGTTGCAGAAGGAGTTGTGGACGGAAGCAGTGGCAACAGCTTGTTATGTGATAAACCGATCTCCATCGACGGCGATAGACTGCAAGATTTCGCAAGAGGTATGGAAAGGACACCCTTGTGATTATTCTAAACTCAGAGTGTTTGGTTGTGATGCATATGCTCTAGTGCCTAAACATCAACGAACTAAGTTAGATCCAAAGTCTAAAAGGTATATCTTTGTTGGGTATGGTGTTGGAACAAAGGGATATAGATTGTGGGATCCTACTACCCGCAAAATCATCATCAACAGAGATGTAAAGTTTGATGAATCCTCTCTTGTACAGTTAGATGTAGATAGTAAATTGAAACATGATGATGTATTTGATTTTCAGCACATTCAGTTTGACAGCACTTCTAATGATAGTCATGATGACCATAGTTCAGATTCTAGTCATGAACAGGTTTCAGAATCAGATTATGAATAGGGTTCAGATGTAGGTCATGAACAGGTCTCAGATGGTGATCGACAAGAAGTTCTTGTTGTATGTAGTAGTCACCAATTACCATACCGTAAACATCTCAAGAGGTTTGCCACAACTGAACACTACCGAGAAGGTACGATGATTATGTTATCACTGGTATTTATCACACGACAACGAACCTCTCGTGCTATCGTAAAGCAATAGAAGGTTCGAACAGTACAAGTGGAAAGCACCATGTAGCGACTAAATGATGGCTCAAGCAAGAACCACATGGGATCCGGCTTAGCTTCCAAAGATGAAACCATGGGTGTAAATGGGTTAAGTCAAACGAGGTGAATGATACGCAGGACAGTATTAAAGCGCGACCGAAGTTGCATGGTTTTTCGTAAAGCCAGACGATTTTCATGAGATTTTTTCACCAGTTGTTATAATAGTTTCAATTCGAATTGTGTTAGCTTCAGTTGCTTTGTTTGATTTAGAATTACAACAACTAGATGTTAAGACTGCTTACATGGAGATTTAGATGAGGAAATTACAGTGAAACAACCCAAGGGTTTTGTTCAGCATCGCAATAAGAAATTTGTAAATGAGTTCAAGAAGTGTCATATGCACTGGCTACTACTTCTCACAGTTAAGGAAAGAAGTTTGATTCTTTCATGTTGAGTCAGAAATATGTTAGAAGTGAATATGATCATTGTGTGTATTTCAAGCAATTGAAAAATGGCATGTTAATTATCTTAGTGTTGTATGTTGACGATATGCTTTTAGCAAGCAAAAGCATTGAAGAAATCAACAGGTTGAAGACTCAGATGGCAAGGACATTCGATATGAAAGATCTAGGAGCAGCAAGACATATTTTGGGCATGGAGATTTTCAGAGACAGGAGTAATGGTAAGCTGTGGCTATCACAACAAAAGTATATTGAGAAAATACTTGTGAGGTTTGGTATGAACAATGTGAAGCCTGTGTCAGTCCCTTTAGCTTCCCATTTTAAGCTTTCTTCCAGTTTATGTCCTAATACAGATGAAGAAAAGGATTATATGTCTCGAATTCCATATGCCAATGTAGTAGAATGTTTGATGTATGCGATGGTTTGTACTCGACCAGATATTTCACACGCAGTTGGGGTTGTCAGCAGGTACATGGCAAATCCGGGTAAAGAACACTGGTCAGCAGTGAAATGGGTGCTTCGGTATTTGAGAGGCACAAGTAGTTATTGTATCACTTACAATAAGAGTAGTGAATTTTTTTGCGGATATGTTGATTCCGATTTTGCAGGTGATTTGGATAAGAGAAGGTCAACTTCAGGGTACGTCTTTACTCTTGCAGGTGGAGCTATCAGCTGGATGTTAAAGCTACAGAACATTGTTGCTTTATCCACTACTGAAGCAGAATACATTGCTGCTTCTCATGCTTGCAAAGAGGCAGTTTGGTTGAAAGGTTTGCTTGGTGAATTTGGTAGGTTGCAGGACAACATCAGGTTACTTTGTGATAGTCAAAGTGCAATACATTTGGCTAAGAATCCGGCCTATCATAGTAAATCAAAGCATATTCCAATTAAGTACTATTTTGTAAGACAGGTTATTACTGAAAGGGGAGTCTCTCTTGAAAAGGTGCATACAAAGGAAAAATGTGCAGACATGTTCACGAAACCAGTTTTGTTAGAGAAGCTGCGTTGGTGTTTGGCTTCTCTTGGCTTGCAGAAAAGATAAAATAATAAAGAACAGGGCATCAGGCTAATTGTTGTCAAGGTGGAGATTGTTGAGATTTTTCTGTTTTGAATAGAATAGGCAAAAATCTCAGTAGGTGACAAAAATTAGGAATTTGTTGCTAGATTAACTCCAGTTTGTTGGGAGGGAGTTAATGCATCCTAAATTTGAGTTGAGAGGATTTATGAGGCAGTTAGATTCTCCTTGCTATAAAACAGGTATCCATACGTTTGTTTTGGAGAGGGTGTGAGAGTCTGTAATCTCCTGTTTGATTAATAAAGAATTGCCGATGCCTTTGTTGTGTGGACGTAGCCCAGAATGGTTGGGTGAACCACGGTAAACTTCTGTGTTTCCTGTGCATGATTTAATTGCTGTGTGTTTTGTCTGCTGTGCAATCTTGGCTCCAACAATAAAATTATGATTCTTAAAAATATCTATTGGACTTTGTACAAAATTGCCTAGAAAAAATATTCAAATAAGAAAATGAAAAAAAAAGATAACACCCAAATTTATTCTTGTAAATTTTTGTGCATAAATTAAAAATACTTTTTAAAAATTTGAATTTCTATAGAAAAACATTCAATTTTAAAAAACAATTATTTACATTTATTTGTATAATTTTTTTTAAGAATGTAAAGAAACTCATGACAAATTTGAGTTTCCTTTGAAAAAAACACCTCATTGAAAAAAACACCCTATTTCAAAAAAGCAATCAATCAAATTAAAGTTCAAAAAATAAAGAGAATGTTTTTCTAAATTCAATTATTTTAAGATTTTTCTTCTTACATACATTGATAGCAGCACAAATAAGTTTTTCAAGATTGTCCAAATTGAATTCAATCCGAATCTAAATGAAAGAACCCTTCAACAATGCCAATTTGAAATATTATATGATATATTTCTAAACCATTTTGTGGTAGTTATGGTCAATTTAAATCATCACTAAGTTGTTTTGCTTTGTTTTTTTTTTTTTTTTTTTTCTTCCCATAGTGGTTCACGTTCCTATGTGCCCGCACACATGTACTAGCTACATCCATGGTCTTAATGAATCACAGTAAATCCTCCCGAAGGGATCTACTGTCGGCCTAACACTGAGGCCTAACCCCACGGGCGTCTAGGAGATTTGATCCTGTGACTTCTTAATCTGGAAGTACTTCCAAGCGGGAACTCAACCAATTGAGCTAACCCATGGGGCTTAAATCATCACCAAGTTAAAAAAACCTTTATGAAAAATAAGTTACCTTTTCATATCCTAAGTTTTCTCGTTTTAATATTAAAGAATACATAAATTGGTGGAAGCCAAATTTTCCCTTTCATTACAAAATCTATATAATCTATATATATATATATATAAGATGATGTTACAATAGGGTGGAAATCCCTTGATATTAAAGAGATGTTGAGAATTCTAAATGAAAAATATGAAGAGGTATTTTTAGACAGTATTGTCACACTGAAAACAAGGATAAAGATAACTCTAAAGGATTATTTTCATATACAAACCTTTCGTTATAGGTTCACGGATGTCTTCATTTGGAGAAGGTTAGCTTTTGCTATAAACTATGGAAGTAAGTATACTTTCATCTACGTCTAGAAGATTCGAAAGTCCTAAAGCATATCAAAAGTATACTTTCATCTACGTCTAGAAGATTCGAAAGTCCTAAAGCATATCAAAAGCATAGATATTAAGAGTGAGAAAGCTCATGGATACATTATTTAATGTAATTTATTATGGTGATGAAAAGTTGTTTTCTATCTAACTAGCGGAAAAATGATAAGTCCCGTGGTGCCCACTTTGCTTACGAAGAGGAAGAGGAGGAAATGATCCGTGTATTGCCTTTTTGTCAACTTCATCCATTCAGCGAATCTTAATGTGTTAATAAAGCATAATTTCAACTTCTTTGTTTATTCAAGGCCCACTTTCATGGTTGTCAATGATCGTGCAAATCATATCTTTATTTGAAAGTTATTATTTATTTTAATTAAGTGGTAGGGATATTTAAAAAATTCAACAACAATGATTAATGGTGATTGTCATGGTTGAAGCATCCATTCATCCATTTCAAAGTGATTTAATTGTCTTACTTCTGGACCGACTTATAGACAATCAAAATGAATCAAATCATTTGTTATATGAAAGTTATTGTTTATTCTTTAAATGGTAAAAATATCTTAAAGATAATGAAGTATTATTTTGGAGTAATTTAATTGTTTTAAGTTTTAGATACGTGTTTTGAGTCATAATAATAACATATTATTTTGTAGTAATCTAATAGTTTTAGTTTTTGGACTCAGATATATAAATATTAACACAATCATATTAATAAATGTGATTGATATACACGAATTGACATAAATAATAATAATAATAATAATTAATATTATATTATTAATAATAAATTCATCACAATATTAATAATAATAATTAATATTATATTATTAATAATAAATTCATCATAATATTATCTTATTAGTATTAATCATAATATTTAATAATACATTCATTCATTTCAAAGTGATTTAATTGTCTTACTTTTGGACCGACTTATAGACCATCAAAATGAATCAAATAATTTCCCATATAAAAGTTATTGTTTATTCTTTAAATGGTAAGAATATCTCAAAAATATGAACATCGTTATAAATGAAGTATCATTTTGCAACAATCTAATTGTTTTAGGTTTTAGACACGTGTTTTGAACCATAATAATAACATATTATTTTGAAGTAATCTAATTGTTTTATTTTTTGGACTCAGAATTATAAATATTAACACAACCATATTAATAAATGTAATTGATATACACGAATAGACATAAATACTACTACTACTACTACTAATAATAATAATTAATATTATATTATTAATAATAAATTCGTCATAATATTAATATTATTAATATTAATCATAATATGTAATAATACTGTTGAGATTGCAACAAGATGATTCTATGAGTTGCAGGATGCTATTTGTGGATGGTTGGTCAAGTCGGAAAAAATAGATGGACTTCTATTTTTAGACATATTGGGCGGAATCTATTTTTAGATTGCCAGTCTAAAAATAGATATGTCGAATATTATTAGCTCTTAATAATATTTGGACTCTAAACATTATATTATTCTCTTAGAGCACTTCACTTAAGTGCACAGATGTGGCACAAGAGATGACAGAAGGAATTACGCTATTCCTAAGGGTTATGTGGGGCTATTGCATGAAGACTTCAGTTAGAACTCATGTGACAGAGTTTGGTGGAGTTGATTGAGGAAGTTAGTGGAGTTGTATTCAGTTTAACTAATCTAAACATAATTGAGCTTTTTGTATCCAAGTTAACTAATAGATACAATTAGTGAGAGTGGTGTGAATTAATTATTAATTAATTCACTAATTATAAACTCATAAATCAACTAAAGAATACATCAGTTAACTTTAGTGCATGGATAGTTTCAGTGGAGACCAGTGCAGAAATAGGTGAAAGAGCAGGTTAACTATCAGTTGTGACTATACAGTTGCTATTTGCAACACACAGATAGGTGGAGAAGCCCATGAGGATTGCGCAGTACAAGCCAGGTGGTTTATGTTATTTAATGAGCCATCCCATAGCATTGATTACGCAATAGAGGTTGGCTATCAAGTGGCAAAATATTGGAGCATGTGTTTTGCTAGATCTAGCTTGATAGTGTGTAGCAATTTGAGGTTGTGCTGAGAGCTTGTGAGGAGCTTTGTACAATGATTTTTACATGATATCCATGACATATAATATACAGATAGTTGGGGTTTTCAGCTTTAAGCTTTCCCATTAAATATTGTGCTCATATGTGTGATTGTTTGTGTTTTTAATGTGTGTATGCAATTGATTTTATTTCCGCATGTGATGATCAATGGTAGAAGAGATTCTGTATTATGCATGAAGCTAAAATAGTGTGTGATCAGGAGAATATCGGTGAATAATATATCAGTTATTCAAATTTCTACATGGTATCGGAGCAATATTGATCATTGGAGCAATTGCAAAACATTGAAGCAGTTGAGTTTTGTGCTGGTGGAATTCGAATTTGCAGCAGTGTTTTCTTGGTGTCGAAGTTGAGATGTCTTTCAACGGATTATGATTGGAGTATGCCCTTGAGGGCAGCTCGAATTATATTGCATGGAAGGATAGGATGGAGGCAGTGCTGGATTACAATGGGTTGAAGGAGTTCATAGATGCAGAAATTCCAAAACTTGCTTCTAGCGATGCTGTCGCACTTGACGCATGGCAAAAGAAGACAGCAAAGTGTCGAAGAATTCTGTTGGAGGGTGTGAAGGATCACATAGTATCCAACCTTCATGGTAAGGCTTCTCCATTCTTGATGTGGAAAGCCATGACAGATTTATTCCAAAGCAAAGAGCGACCAGAGGAAGTTGGCGCTCAAGGATAAACTCAGAAACATAAAAATGGAGAAAAGCGACAGTATGCCCAAGTACCTCATGAAGTTCATCCAATGCAGGGATGAGCTGGGAAGTGTGGGGGTGACTGTTGATGACGAGGACTTGGTGAGCTTGGCTCTCATTGGGCTTCCGAAGAGTTGGAATTCCTATCAGGACTCTGTCAATGGTCAGGAGAAATTTCCAGGATGGGAGCGACTTTGGTTGGATCTTGTGCAAGAGGAGATAAGGAGAAGTACCAGGGACAGATCTTCATCAAAGAACTCTGATGAAGAAAATTGCGCTTTGGCTGCCAAAGCAAAGAAGGGGAAGAGCAAGAAGAATGCTTCTCAATCCAGTGTGAAAGGCAAGAAGTAGGACATGTCCAAGGTGAAGTGCTTTCACTGTCACCAACACGGACATTACGCCACTAATTGTCCACAGAAGAAGAAAAATAAGCAGGCTGCTGGATCTGTAGCTAGAGAGGCCTTAGCCTTGCAGTTTGAGCTAGATTTTTCGCTGATCGCATGCTTGGTCTCAAGTGTGATGGGTTCAGTGTGGTTTCTTGACAGTGGTGCATCTTTTCACATGACAGGAGATCGAGATTT
Source organism: Pinus albicaulis (assembly GCA_034641835.2). Taxonomy (NCBI): domain Eukaryota; kingdom Viridiplantae; phylum Streptophyta; class Pinopsida; order Pinales; family Pinaceae; genus Pinus; species Pinus albicaulis. The sequence goes on along the minus strand of CM076572.1, from coordinate 1,448,353,076 downwards.
GTTTACTGATCTGGATGAGAAAGATCTTGGAGTGCACATTGAGATGGGCGACGATGGTAGATACAATGAGACCGGTATCGGTACCATTTCCTTTGAGAGGGAGTTTGGTAAACCCTTCATATTGAAGGAAGTGATGCATGTTCCAGGATTGACAAAGAATCTTATCTCTGTGGCGATGTTAGAAGATAAGGGATATGATGTTGTCTTCAGTGAGGGAAAGGTTTTCCTGCGTGGTAAGGCAACTGGTGAGACTCGGAGGATAGGGGTTCGAGTTAATAACCTTTATCAATTGCAGGTAGATGGCTGCGCAGCAATGGCAGGCAAGGCAGAAGGAGTGGTGAGCCAGGATGATGGTGAGTTGTGGCATCGGAGATTGGGCCACCTTCACCATGGAGCCTTGAAGATATTGCAGCAGATTTCTATTGGGCTTCCTAAGGGTACTCTTGCGCAGTCAGATCAATGCAAGGGATGTACCTTGGGAAAATTTGTGAAAGCCACCTTTCACGAGAAGGATAGTCGCGCCACGAAGATCCTTGAGAGAACTACAGTGTGTGATTCCCTTTGCTGTGAGTCGATGCCAGGGCCAGCAAAGGCAGATATTTGTTGATGATTTTTTCCCAGTGTCGGATCTTCTTCATGCAAGAAGAGTGGGAGACACACTCAAAGTTTTTGTGAAAGTTCAAGGCACCTGCTGGAGAAAGAACCTGTGAAGTTGTGTGAAGTCTTCAGAGCGACAATGGTGGTGAATTCATCTTCGGCGACCCCACATTCCCTAGAAAAGGTAAGGAACTTAAGAGAGCTCAAGCAAGACCTCACAAACTCCACAACAGCATTTGGGGTCACGAGCGAAGAACAAACGATCGTGCGGCTGCATTTCGGCGATGTTGCATGATCAGGGCCTACCCCTTCACTTGTGGGCGGAGGCATGCAATACTGCAGTATATGTGCAGAACCATTGTCCTCACAAGATACTTGGCATGAGTACACCGAAGGAGGCGTTTTCTGGTAGGAGACCTGATATTTCCCATTTGAGGATTTTTGGTTCACCTGTCTACTTGCATGTGACGAAGGATGCCAGGAAGAAGCTGGATCTGACCGCAGAGGTTGGGATATTTGTGGGGTACACTGACACACCCCACAACTATCGTGTGTATTTTCCAGACAGTCGCAAGACTGTTGTGCGATGGGATATCAAATTTCAGGAGGAGAAAGCCATGAAGTGTTCGCTTGAGAGGGAGCCACACTTGCATGCAGATGAGGAGCTATTAGTTCCTAAGGATGAGCCTCAGGATGTGGATCAGCCACAAGAGGAGGTTCATGGAGTGGAAGAAACCACTCATGTAGCGCCAACCATCAGAGGGCGGAAGTGCACTACAGAAGCTGAGCGATTGGCTCAAGATGCAGAGAAGGTTGTAGGAGCACCTACATCACAACGTAGACAGAGACAGTCACCGGACTGGTACACTGGATACATGGATCTTATGAGCAAGTGTATCATGACAGAGCCATCCTCTTTCGAGGAAGTTGTGGAGGATCCCGCATGAGTAGATGCCATGGTGGAAGAGTATGATTCGATTGTTAGAAACAGTGCATGGGAGATCGTCCCAAGGCCGGAAGGGAAATCAGTGGTGGGTTCGAGATGGATCTAAAAAGTGAAGCAAGCAGCTGATGGGAGTGTGGAGAAGTACAAGGCAAGATTTGTTGTCCGAGGCTTCTCATAGATCGAGGGGATCGATTATGATGAGACCTTTGCACCTGTCGCAAGGTATTCTTCCATACAGACGATTCTTGCTCTCTCAGTGCAGATGGGGTGGCACATTCATCAGATGGATGTGAAGACCGTGTTCCTCAACAGGGTGATTGAGGAGGAGGTGTATATAGAGAAGCCCAAAGGTTTTGAGATCTTCAGCAGTGAGTTGCATGTGTGCAGGCTCAAGAGAGCGCTCTATGGGTTGAAACAAGCACCTTGTGCTTGGTACACATGCATAGACAGTTATTTCACCGGACTTGGATTCTCCAAGAGTGAGGCGGATCCTAACCTATTCCAGATTGTGGTGGAGGGTAAGTTGTTGATCATTGTACTTTATGTAGATGATTTGATTTTGACAGGTGATGAGCTGTTGATACTCTCATGCAAGGATGATCTTGCAAAAGACTTTGAGATGAAGGACTTGGGCCTCCTTCAATATTTCCTGGGATTGGAAATTTGGCAGTGCAGTGATGGACTGTTTGTTTCTCAAGGCAAGTATGCCCGGGAGATACTAGAGAAGTTCAACATGCATGGCTGCAAGCCTATTGATACTCCTCTTCCTGGTGGATGGAGGAAGGAGGATGCTACTTCGGCAGAGGTAGTGGATGCCATTGTTTATCGACAGTTGGTGGGGTCGCTTATGTATCTGGTCAATACACGACCCGACATATGCTATGCTGTTAACCAGCTTTCACAAGCTATGGTTAAGCCTAACAAGCTCTTTTGGAAGGCGAGGAAGCATGTATTGAGATATCTCAGAGGCACATCGGGATATGGATTGTGGTAGAGACAGTCGGATGAGGTGAGGCTATGTGGCTTCACGGATGCAAATTGGGCAGGGAGCCCAACGGACAGAAAGAGCACATCTGGAGGGATTTTCGCACGGTCGACAATGCTTTTCAGGACAAAGAAGAAGCGCAGATCCGTGGCACTCAGTTCAGCAGAGGCCGAGTATATGGCAGCAAGTTTGGCTGCATGCGAGGCTATATGGATGAGGAAGATCCTGGTTGGGTTGTTCGGTTCACACTTAGAGCCTACTGTGATTTATTGTGATAATCAAAGTTGCATCAAACTCTCGGCTAATCTAGTATTTCATGATAGATCTAAACACATTGACATCTGGTATCATCATATCAAAGATTGTGTGCAGCGAAAGATCATGTTACTTTCATACATTCCCACGGAGGATCAGGATGCTGATATCTTAATGAAGGCGCTCACCAGGAGCAAATTTGAATACCACAGAGGCAGGATAGGGGTGGAAGATAATCCTTATCGTGTTGAGATTGAAACAATATGATGAGCTTAGTGGAAAGAAGTTGCCTTCACTAAGTGGGCCCGCAGGCTATTTTTGGCGCAAAGTCTATTTTTAGACATGTCGATCATGATTTTATGAGTTGCAGGATGCTATTTGTGGATGGTTGGTCAAGTCGGAAAAAATAGATGGAATTCTATTTTTATACATATTGGGCAGAATCTATTTTTAGATTGCCAGTCTAAAAATAGATATGTCGAATATTATTAGCTCTTAATAATATTTGGACTATAAACATTATCTTATTCTCTTGGAGCACTTCAGTTAAGTGCATAGATGTGGCACAAGAGCTAGCAGAAGGAATTACGCTATTCCTGAGGGTTATGTGGAGCTATTGCATGGATACTTTAGTTATAACTCATGTGACAGAGTTTTGTGGAGTTGATTGAGGAGTTAATGGAGTTGTGTTCAGTTTAACTAATCTAAACATAGTTGAGCTAGTTGTATCTAGTCTAACTGATTGATACACTAGTGAAAAGTGGTGTGAATTAATTATTAATTAATTCACTAATTATAAACTCATTAATCAACTAAAGAATACATTAGTTAACTTCAGTGCATGGATAATTTCAGTGGATACCAGTGAAGAGATAGGTGAAAGAGCAGGTTAACTATCAGTTGTGACTATACTGTTGCATATTTGCAACAACCTGTGATTGGAGAAGCCAATTAGGATTGCGCAGTACAAGCCAGGTGGTTCGAAGTTATTTATGAGCCATTCTACAACATTGATTACGTAATAGAGGATGGCTATCAGGTGGCAGATGTTACACCATTTTTTGGTCATCTAACCTATTATTATTAGATGAACCCAAGTACACCATGTAAGACCAATTTTACCCCAAGTAAAATTTCTTTCACCATATAAAATAACTTATTTGTTTACATTTTCTGGTCATATTTAACCAAAAACAAGGAACTTAATTAAATAAATCCTTATTTATTTAATTATTTTCTAAGAATAGGTTATTTAAATCATTATTTAAATAATATTCTTAGTTAAATTTGACTAAATCATCCATAAATAATTAAATAAACCATTATTTATTTAATTATATTCCCATAATTTCCCTAAAATGATAAATAAATCATTTATTTATTTATTATTTATAAATAAAGGAATTGACCCAAGTCAAGAACCCTTTTCCCTCCAACAAATATAATAAAATATTCCTAAAGGGTGCTTCTAGAATTTGATTAATAATATTTTATTCATGCACCGAGTTCTAGACCACCCCAATATTTTGTTATAAATATAAGGGTTTTTCCCATTCATTAATCACCTCCATTGCATTAGATCACTCTGGATCTACTCTTGGTCACCATTTTTCCATTTTTTCTTTGTGAGCTCCCACTGAGTTCTATGTTTGTTTTTCTACACCAATAAGAGAGAGGAATGTTATATCTGAAACACTGAGGACTTTCAAGAACCCATCCCACTGAGGAGAACTGGAAAACACCTTTCTTGTTTTCCTCTCAGGTGCCCCATTCTTTAATATAGTACAAAATTCTTTTAATTACATTGTTTTGGTTCGTCTATCGGATTTATGCATATATTGTATTTTATCTCCGTTTAATGTCTTTTATTTTATTCCGAATTTGTGTTAATTTTAAAGATATTTTTACACCATAATCGATGTTAGGGCTATTTGTTATGCGTAGCTAAAGTGATCTTTTACGACGAAAGATTCATACTAACAATTGGCGACTCCACACAGGTTTTCTTTTGCGACCGCTGTCGTTTCATATATTCCTGCATATCCAGTTGTTCCAGACCATAGGGTTTCTCTTCCATTTTCTATTTTTCCTATTTTTATGGTGCTTTCACCTCTAAAACCCTCAAACAGTCAAATTTTTAACTTCCGTATGTTTCTGGCCTTATTGCGCAGGTGACAGACATCAACCGCAGTTGAGACGACAACTTTTTCTGAAATCTACCGCCGAGAGAGCCGGAGCTGCAGGTTGCACTTATTGGCCCAAAAAGTGCGACCTGGCCTTGAGGTTGCACTTTTCTGCCCCAAATCTGTGTCTTGGACTACAAACAGGTCAGAACCTGCGACCTGCACTTTTTTTTCTGCATTTTTCCAACACTTTTTCTGGGTTTGTCTGAAGCTTCTGTCAGGGTTTTCCAACCTCTGTCTCTGCCCGTTTAGACCTATTTCTGATCTGCTTCACTCAAATAAGAGGGAATCTTGCCCCTTAAGGCTCTAGTACCCTCCACTTTTTGTGGGAGAGTCTTTGTTGTTTCAGAAGTCTGAATTTTCAAAGTTTCAACCTTATTTTTCTCAGATCTGATACCTCCTTTTCAGACCCCTTTAGATCAGCTCTTCTCCCTCTCAAATCACCTCATATCATTTTTTTTGGGTTCATTTCTAAGGCCACCGCCTTGTCTCTTCTATTTTTAGCTGATCTCCTCCTTTTTAGCAGCAACCTTGCCTCTGCCTATTTGCTGTTCTCTGCACCACTTTTCAGCAGATGTCTCCTTTAGATCCCAGTCCCTCCCGACATTAGATCTATTGGCCTCATTTTCATGTGCTTGGCTTAGTTTTTTCCCTCTTATAGACTATTTTTGAGAGCCCCGCCTTCTTGGGTTAGATTGATGCATTGTTAGTTGTTAATTTTCTGTTCTTTCCGTCTTATTTACTGCAGATTTATTTTCAGTTACGCAACACAATTTTTTTCTTTTACTCTCAAAACGTCTGGGTTTAAACAATTAAAATTAACGCACGCCACACATTGACCCTTAGTGAAGAAGCGCCTGGTTAACACTGCCTGGCAAAGACTTTAAAATCAATTGTCACTGCACCTCTCTGCCCTTGACCTCACTTGATTTTGTCCCTCCCTGCCCTTGTCAGTTTTTCTTCTTCCCGTCATCATTGCGCCCCCAAGGCGCCTCTCCTGGAGACTTCTTGGCCTTCACCCTCAGTTTCCGCTTGGTCGACTTCCTCCTTCCCGTCGTCATCGAGAAAGTCCTCCCCCGAGTCCGCACTCCGACTCTTGCTCTGATTGTTCAGGTTCTCCCCCTACTCCTGGTTCTCCCCCTGTCACTTTCACCATGTCTACTTCAGGGCCTACTACCAGCAGCAACCCCAGTACTACTGCTGGGTCTGTTTCCAGTGGAACCACTACGAGACTTACCTCGACTGCCCCATTTCTCCCTTATATGGTCGGCCTCAGTCTCCCTGACTTCAATAAGTTGATCAATGATCCCATCTGCCACGATATTAGTTGGCCTGCTATGCCAACCAAGCTCCCCTCCGACATTCCCAAGTTCGAAGGCCTTGCTAGTGAAGATCCCTCCAACCATATCCGATCCTTCCATATGTGGTTTTCCTCCAATTTCATTATTGACGACTCCATTCATCTTACCAACGAAGCTTCTAAATGGTATGTTGAACAGGCCACCTCCTCCCATACCACTTTTGCGACCATTGCCCAAGCCTTTTTATCTTATTTCCAGCTCCCTCTCCGATACGACACTGGTACTGAGCTTTTAAATTCTTTCCGTCAATCCTCTTTGACCTACCTCTCCGCTCATGTCTAGGAATGGCGGCGAAGAAGAAGCTTATGTCACACTCCTCCCTTTGAAGATCGGGTTTATATGGACTGGTTCCTTCGTTCTCTCTTACCTCCCATTGGCAAAGATGTCGCCTCCCATTTCCCTCAAACCGAAGAAGCCTCCCTCCAAATAGCCTTGAAATATGACCTTATTTCTGCACACTCTGCTTATGTTTATACCGTCCTTCCTGACCTCCCCAAGCCCGGTGGCACTAACGCCCCAGGGGCCTCTCACTCTGCCGATGGTATCGTTGGAGCTCTTTCCCATACCTCTGCCCAACCTCCTATGGGCTATGGTTTCCCTCTAGGAGGGGCCAGCACCTCTAGCACCTTTCCCCCTCCAGGTAGCATGTATCCAGGATACGACACACCTCCCCCTTTTGCCCCTACTCCTGCTTACCTCACTACTACCCATCCTAACCCTTATCCTTACCCACAGCCTAGCATCCCAGCTTCTCCAACATTTGGACCTCTCACCCCCTTGCCTTCTCAACCCCCGCCACAACACTTACTACCCCCTCCAGGACACATATTTGCGCAGCAGGACGCGACCAATTCTCTTCCTTCTCAAAGAAATAGGAAAGGCAATCAATCTGCCCCTGGTAATCGTGGACCCAATCCTTCAAGTATTGATCCTCACACTGCCAACCAGCCACAGGGTTCTCAGCCCAAGCCGAACAGGCCACTTCGCACCAATAAGCCCTGTTCGTGTTGCAGTGTTTATGGTCATTACACTCACGATTTTCCCTTATTACCACAAATTCGGAAGATGTGGGATTCCCAGGCCACCGTGCGGGGACAACAATCCTCCCCTACTGTCCCTCCCACCCCAGCTACTTCTCAACCCGCTGTGTTTACTGATCCTTTCCCCCAACAAGGATTTGTGGCCACTCAACCTCCTCATGCCCCGATAACCACTCAGCCTCCCCCTTCTGGTTCCTCTGATTACCAGATTCTCATGATGGCCTCTGACCCACCTCTCACCATCGACCTCAACCTTCAAACTCGGTCCTGTCAGTATCCCACACCTCCCGTTCCATCTGTCTCCGAGTCTCCATCGTCAGGTCCTACAGAGCCTCTATCGACACCCAATGGTCCTTTGCAACTCCCTCCACCCAAAGCCGAGGGTCATCCCAAGACTCCTAAGGGACCATTACGCTAAAACGCTGCCTCTGGTTGGGCCGCCCATTCATACAACATAGTAGATGATCTGGCCCAATCTCCTGCTGCCATTTCAGCACTGGAACTCCTCCAGTTGTGTCCTTCTCAAAAGAGGGCTCTACTATCTGCCGTGGGCGCTATAGATCCTGTTGATGATCAATTGATTGTTTTCGACGCCCGTCAGTCAGACCATCCCCCTTTTCCTCCTGTTAGCCATCAGTATTTTTTACATGTTAGTGATGACTATATCTACAGCTGAGTTTTCTAGAAACTAATTTCCTTATGTCAATATGTCATCCAGAAAACCCTCCTAAAACTTTTTTCACCCTTCTACCTTTTCAGTTCACCCATGTCGAAATCAAAACCTCATATCACAATCCTAGCTAGCTTCAGCCTTATTGGTCTGCCCCTCAGCTTTAAAAGGCAAATCCACATCTGTTTCAAAGGTCTCCCCTATGTTAGGAAGTGGCGCCTTAAGACATTTCACCCTTGGCAATCATCAAAAAGCCAAAAAGCCTCCATCTGCAACAGACCTACCATGACCGATCCCTTACTTTGCAAATGAAATTAACAAGCAGCCTTAAGTCGCGCCACTCACATCCCCTATATCTCAGCACTGCATGAGCCCCAATCTCCAGCTGACTATTAGGTTTTTCACAGTGTTCTATGGTTTCTACAAAGGCAGGAAATATAACTTCATCTCAGGATTAAATGCTTGATCTACAGTTAGAGGAACAGCTGCTTCTAAATGTATTACGAGCCTGAGATGAAGCTGCAAAACAAAAGCTACTCATCTGGACTTTACAGCTCTTTCCAGCATGAAAATCACAGTAAGAAAGAGACACCACTGTCTCAGCAAACTGGTAAATTGTCAAGGCCCAGAACCTCCTTCATTCACAAGCAAAGGGTTAGGGCGCCTCCTTCATCCACAAGCAGAGGGCGCTGACCAATATTGACATGGAAGATTGCAAAGGTCCAGGTTTGCTTTGTATTGAACAGTGAAACAATATCTCCAGGTTTTATGAATTAGAGTAATGGTCATAACAGGAACATAGTTTGGAATATGCTAGGAAAAAGAGTCTGGTCTGATAAGGGAGGTCATCTGAAGCTTTCAAATCATGAGAAGTGTTGAATGAAGAAAGGCTTGTCATTGGTGAAAATTCCAAATCATAAGTACCCTGCTTATCCACAAGATCAAATGGAATAGATACTGTCAACCAATGCCATTACACAGGCAGAAGGAAAGTTCTTGTTTTCTCAAAAGACACTGACCTCCATAATTACAGAGATTATCCTTCAAATGGTTTTTCATGAGATGACCAAAACACATGATGATATTCCAGTCACCTTTAGAATAGTGCAGATAAACAGTGTCACTGTGGCTAGGGTTTCTCCTGAAGTACAGTGATGCTTGCAAGAAAAGATGCCAAGATTGATGTTGTTCAAGAGGTCCACTTACCATCACATTCAGAGAAAGGCTGTGTCAAACAGAGTTGTCAAAAAGCCTTCAGATACTTTACCTGATGAAGAGCCTCCTCCATATATGAGCAGATGGCCAAAGTCATTGCAGGTTGTTGAAAGCTGATGGGTCTAAAAAGTACAGAGAAAGGACACAAAGAAATTGAATAAAGGAGTCATTGCACAGGTAAGTGTTACTGTTTATGCTGCAAAGGTATTGTTTTTCCTCTTCAAAGAGCTATCTGTCAGACTGTACCTGCAGTAGAAAAGAGAAAATATTGAATATATGTGTGCCATTGATACCAAAAAGAAGACTTTTCCTTGAGGGAAAGGTTCAAGCAACAAAACAATATCACCTGCCAAAGGTCCAAAGAAGCACTTTCAAGAAATGGTGTTCAAAGCTTTCAAATGTTTCTGGCGCATTATGAATGGCCCTTCCTTGCTTAAAATCGCCAACAGAGGAAAACAGTGAGCCTAGTCCAGTTATGAAATGGTTCTATTGACAAAAAGGGGTTAACACACTGATCAAAGCAAAATAATGACTGTGTATCAAAAAGCCCTGTTTTCATATTTTACAAGCTTGTCTTTTCAGATGGAGGAGGCAAATGGATATACAATCTTATGAATAGGCAGAAGAGGTTGGTTTTGATGAGTTGCCACTGTTTATGTGTCTTAAAACAAACACAGTTGTCATCATTCCAAAGGGCAGATGTAGCACAAAGATGCAGTATTAAATAAACAGTGGCAGAGATGTGGCATAATGAGTTGTCAAACAGAGGATTATAGTAAAAAATTCCCCTCTTTGGAGAACATTGCAAGTCATAAAGGATGCAGCAACTTGTACCTGTACCATTAAACACAGTGGCAAAAATAGCCCCAAGATTATGGAGACTTTTTTTTTTTAGGGTCTAAAGGTTGGTGATGAAAAGTCCCCCAAAGAACAAAGCTGGAGGTCCTCCTCCTAATGCCTGTGCTAAGGTCCGTGATCTACATGTGGTCAAATGTATGGAAACTCTCCAAAGCAAGTTTTGAACGTACCAAAGTTAAAAGAGTCAAAGGTTTTTCAAAACAAAAAACTCCGCAGAAAAAACCAAACCACAGTTCTATTTTACCTTTTAAAAATAGAATGACCGTTGAGAGTGTTTTTTTGAAAACGATATAAGGTTGAAGTGTGAGAGTGGCAATTCATTTTCAAAAACTAGAGTCAAAATCCGGTCTCCCTAGCACCAAGGCAAGAAGTCTGGTCGAAAATTCAAAAGTTTGCACTGAGAAAAACTGCGCGACGTGCCTGGTTTCTGGCGCGACGTGCCTGGGCGGAATTTTACACAAGGCCCTTTGTCGGCGCGACGTGCCTGTAGGCTGGCGCGACGCGCCTGTACAAGGCCGCCTGACCACCCGACAGGCCGACCCGACAAGCATTGTATGAGCGACGTGTTTTCTCCAGAGGCTGCCGCGCAGCTGTCCAAAGTGTCCAGCGTTTCTTTCAGCCCTTCAAACAGGTGTTCATCAAAATTAGAGGTATTTTTACACATTCCCATTGATTTCAAGGTTTCGATGGATGACAAGAAGTTTTAAAAAACCCCAGACTTTGTCATTTTAGTTAAAGGCAAAAGCAGTCTTTCTACACAGTGAGATGAGGTAATTGCAATATGATAATACGGGGTTTTATGGTTGAGAACCAATTTGTTTCGTTTTCAAATCGATCTAAGGGCAGAGGTTATCTTGTGAAGGGCTGTGTTTTGATTAAAAGGAGACTTTCGTGGTAGAAATACAGACTTAATTCTGAAGAAAAACCTTTCACACTGTCATCCAAACATTTCCACACTACTAAAACAGTGAAGTGCACTCAGTAAGGGAGTTTTGACATTCTTGTTGTTTGAAAGAGAAAACTCATATAATCTCTGTCTAAGAGCTTGATAGTCTTCTAAAGCTCTGTCATTTTACCCCAGCCTTGTGTTTTTACTGTCTAGGCATATGTAGGATGGTTTGCTAGAGATACAAATGGTTGAAGGGTGGCACACTTATATAGGGTGAGGTTTTGATGTTGAAGGCCTCCTTGAGCAAGGAGTTTTGGTGTATTAATTGGCATCAGAGATTTCAAGAACAGAGTGACTGTTGTCATTTTCTCACAAGCACACCTTTTTAGCAAACTGCCCCCCCTGTTTCACTGTATTTTGTCACTACTGTGAAGAATTGTTAGCAAAGAGTTTCCAAAGGTACAGAGTCACTTTCTAAAGGGAAGAGTTGTTGATGGTTGAAACTTTAAACATTGGAGGCAGGGGTATAGATGTGTTGGTGGATCTCTTAAACTCACAAGCAGAGAGTGTGTTTCCTAAACCACTGTGCATTGATTTTACATCTAACTTGGGTCTGCCTTTTCCAGAAACCATATTGTATCATGTTGAAGATTTGTTAACAGAGATTTTCTAAAGGTGAATAGGGTTACTTCTAAAGGACAGGTGGTTGATGATTACAGATTTATATTGAAGACAGAGATGTAGCTATGATTGATATGACCTCTGACAAACTCACCAGGAGTAGTTTTTCAAAACTGTGCACAAGAAATTGACACAGGAGTTTGCTTCATCTTTACACAGGGTACCATATTAAAAAGTTTGCCTTGCTAAAGTGCATCCAGAGTTGAAAGGTTGTTTTTAATGAGTGCAGAGGTGGCTTATTCCAAGAAACATTGTTGCATTTTATTCAACACCACAGGGTCCATATCTGTCCAAACATTGTAGTGGCTAGTTTCAATCCAGCAGAACATTTTTCATACAGTGAAGGAAGTTTGCCTTTTCCAAAGTTTGGTCAAAGTCAGAATGCCTCCAAAGCGAGATCACAAGAGCGGTCCACATAAGAGATATGAGCCTATCTCCATAGAAGAAATCAATGCTCACCCATCAGTGCTTTTCAATTTCCATGAAGTAGGTTGTCTTGATTTCTGCCAGAGGATAGAAGAAGTCAAGAGTTTCTCACCAATTACACATTTGTGCGCTTTGAGATTCAAGGACAAACACTTCCAGTTAGCAGGTCTTGACTTCAAAATCTCCCCAAGGTATGTATCCAAGGCTACCAAGATCCCGTATCATGGTGAAAAGTGGTTTAAACAAGCGCATCTTGATCTGGAGGATTATAAACTTTTCATCAAGCCGGAACATAGAGAAACCATCACCGCTATTTTCCCTTTCTCCTATCTTCTTGACAGTTATGCTCCGCTGATGAAAGCCATAATGAGATATTTCACTTGTGAAGGGAGGTTTAGCCAAATTTTTGCCTATCATGTCCGCTTGTTGATGCATTTTACCAGAAGCAGGCAATTAAACCTCCCATACTTTTTGTCCAAAAGCATAGAGAAAATGGCAGCTACTGTCCAAAAGAAGGCTCCACCTCAGCAAATCCCTTCTCTCTTTCATCATTCCTTGATCAATATTATATTTTTACACCAGCTGGAGAAGAAAGGGGTTTCATGGGATTCATTCATTAGCCATGCAGATTTCGCCACTGTCCCTCCTGTTCATGTGTCTCCTACTCAGCCTGTCCATCGCCCAGTGCCTTTGTCTAGTAGGCCTACCCCTAAAAAAACTCAAGATGACCACTGGGCAGCCAAGTCAACAGGGAGAAGGAGAGGGCAGTGAACCACAGGGAGAAAAAGAAGGCAGTGAACAGCAGCAGCTAGATATTGAGGGACAACAGGAGTTGGAGATTAGTGAACAACAGCAGCTAGATATTGAGGGACAGCAGCAGTTGGAGATTGATGAACAGCAGCAACTAGAGTTTAAAGATCAGCAGCAGCTACAGGTTGATGAACAGCAGCAGGTGCAAGAAGAGGGACATCAGCAGACAGAAATTGAAGAGCAGCAAGTTGAGCGAACAATTGAAGCGCCTTTTGAGCCACAAACTGGACAGGATGTTGAGGAAGGACAGCAAGCTGAAGCTGCCTCCTTGACAGTGACCAAAGCTGTTCCTAAAAAGAGGAAATTGCCCAAAAGGACAACTTCTAGCTTGCCAAGGAGAAAAAGCGCCAGATTGGCTTTCAAAGGCAAAAGTAAAATTGGAGAAAGTGCAAAGCATGGAGGTGAATTAGCTATTATCCCTATCCAAAGTGATGATAGTGACAATGAGGCCCGCCTCCTTGAAAATCTCCTCATTCACAAAGAAGGGCAAATTGAGGGGTTACAAGAAGATCTTCAAAGGGCGAGGAATTTCAACCACTTCTTGGAGGTTGAAAACAAACAAATGAAGTATCATGCAGCCATTCATGAGGCAAGGGCGATCAAGTATAAGAAAGAGGCGGAAAAGGCACAAGCAAGAATTGAAGAGCTGATTGGCGAGTTTGATGATGAAGAGGAGGAAGACCAGCCTAGGCGGAAGAGGCCTAGAACCATCGGGCTTAGAAGAGCCTTGGAGAAACAGAGAGCAGAAGAACAAGCTCATTTCGAAGCCTTTCCTCTCACTGCCCTCCTTGAGCAGGAAATTGAGGAAAACAAGGAAGCATGGCTTGAGAGGGCTAACCAACATTTGGAAACAAAGCTTGAAAAGGCGAACAGGGATCTTGAGCTACAGAGAAAGAGGACTCTTCACTTTCAGAAGCTAAATCAGTTTGCCAGGCGAAAATTAAAGGTGGCACAAGAAAAATTGAAGAAGTTGAAGGAGAGGCGCCTAGCACGGAAGGAAGCAAAAAGCATATCAGCCCTTGATATTTTTGCTTCAGCTTCGGAGCATGTTTCTATGGACCCTTGAGGGTCATGCATACCAAATTTGGGCCTGTTTCGGAAACTTTTTGTTTTTTGGCATTTTTGGGTTTTTTGCCAAAAACTCATAAATTCGCCTTTTCAGTTTGATGAGTTGTCAAGGGAGGAGGATGATACCAATGGATGCCATAATTCCATGAGAAGGTCTCCAGCGATTTTCAGGGCATTTGAAGATCATTCACCCCCTCAAATTGGCGAAAAACAGCCTCATTTTGCACGTTCTGCCCGCCATATCAGCAGTCTGCTATTTTCTGGGTTTTTGCGCACAGGTACAGTTTTGAGGGACTTTCAGAGATCAGATTGAGGTGATTCCACTTGCGCCGGAAAGCAGACACAGAGAGATTTCCAACGAGCCATCATGAGCCTCATTTTGACATCGGGAAGGCTTCCATTTGCATCCAGCAAGTCAGGGGACCTTTTTCAGGCATAAATATGAAGTATTTTTGTAATTTTTGAACTCCAAAAATCTGCTTTTCCCAAATGTGCGTTAAGCTATTTTTATCATGGGAAAATCATGTAAAGTCAATATAATTTCCGTTTTTAGCAGCTTTTAAGATATTTTATGGGATATTTTGTGCCTTGGGCTTTGCAAAGCCTCAAGGACAAGTTTAGATATTTTGACTTGGCCAATGGGATAGCTAGTTGCTCCATGAGGTTTTCCTTCCTCAAGCCTATTTATTCCATGGTTTTCATTGTAAATCAGGAGGCTGAACTTGAGAGAAGAATTAATACATTGGTCATATGAGCTTTGAAGAATACACTTGAGTTATGATTTTTGGACTGCCTCTTGGATGCTTTTGAGGAATGATGAAGGATTGTTGATGGATTCCTTGACATGGTAGAATGTTATAGTGCTTCTTAATGTGTTTTGTCTTCTAGTTTTCACTCATAATTCATATTTCTTGCTGCTATAGATCAGTAAAGATTGATTTTGAGATATGCCCATGGAGGCACCTCAAAATCCCTGAATCTTCATAGCTTGATGTTTTTTTCTCCCTTAGTTATGCTAAAGAATTCTTAGTTGCTCTTTAGTAACCTAAGGTGTTGTTGCTAAGTTTTATTCATCAGTTCCATGTATGTTGAGTAGGATGTATGGTTTGCCCTACCTACCTATCAGCTGCCCATAGTTCTGTCCATGAAACTTTCTCTTTGACTGATTTGTCGATCATTTTGTTGAACCAAGGAGGCCTAGTCCCGATCTAGCCCTTTGCCTAAAACTATGAAAACTTATTTGTCCAAGTGCCCAATGACTTAGAGACTATGTTTAGGCATTCCGGCATAGTTTATGAGTTGTTAGTTTGTCTCATGTGTTTTCCCCAAAGTCCGATAGCCATTTCCCGAAGTTAGAGGGTCTTATACCTCTATGTATGGCTGGAATGTTTGATTTCTATGTATTAATTAGCTTATAGTTATACTTAGCATGATTAATGGCTTGCTATTACATGTTCATGTCTGCTATTAACTAGTTACACTTGAAATCCCTTGTGTTTCACGAACTTATTGTCCATTTAATCCATTTTGCCCAGAGATCCCTTCTATCGTGAATCAAATCGGCCCTACAACAGCTTTACATCATCACTTCATTAGCTTCCTTGACCTGTTTGACCCCATAGCCCAATTTATCTGCATCTTGTTATCCAGTTTATGTATTTGATCAGTTTCATCCCTCACAAACTTAAAAACTAAAAAACCAAAAACACACTTCATAACTAGCCTAATATCAGAACACCGCAAGTAAACACACCGACATCTTTGACACATTTAGAGAGAGCCCTCTCTGAGTCCAGGAAGGCTAGGTCCTTAGGCTCCAAAGCTTGGTTTGATGTTACATCGTCATTTGGCTAGCCAATCGGCCAAATCACGGGACCCTAACACCTCCTTCGGCTGCTTTCCAAATCCCAGTCAAAATCCGAAACGCCAATGTTGCTCGGTGTATTATTGATGAGGGGACATCTACCTGTGTAATGTCCGCTTCGGTTTGGAAACAACTCGGATCCCCTGAACTGGCCCCTTCCACCATCACCCTTCGTGCGTGGGATGGCCATGCCTCCCAGCCCATTGGTCTATTCCGTAACTGTCCTATCACCCTTGCCGACAAGACTGTTTGTGTCGACATTGAAGTTATTGACATCCCTCTTGACTACAACATCCTTTTGGGGCGTAGTTACACCTATGCCATGTCTGCTGTCAAATCCATAGTCCACCGCAAGATTTTCTTCCCTCATAATGGCAAGATTGTCACCATTGACCAGTTGACCTACCATGAACCAAAATCTCAAACCTCCCTTGAGTCCACCATCTCTACTGTCACCAATAAACCAACTGTTGATTCTTTGACCAGTGTTTCCCCTGGCGTTTACAAAGAATCCTCTTTGCTTGGAACTTTTCCTGGTCCTCCCCCTCCTCCTGTCTCTAACCCCAGCTTAGAAAATGTTTGCATGATGCAATCATCTCAGGCTAGCCTTCCACAGCCTGCTCCGGCTAGTCAGCAACCTCCATCTCACCCACCGCCTCCTGCTCCTAGCCCTTCGCTTCAGTCAACCGAACCTTTTTCACCTGGCCCTTCCCATCACACTTAGGAACCTCCCTACCCTCCTGAGTCAGTTCCCTTAGGTCTCCACCATCTAGGAGCCATCCCCCCTGGTCATTACCCCACCGGTCAGATACCTTTCCTTGGCCCCCCTCAGCATCTATTCGGTCCCCGTCATGGCCACCCTTTCCCTCCCTAATTTAACCTTGGGAATTCCAGTATGGTATCCTACTCCTCCAACTAAGACCCCACTAGGCCACCCCAAACCATACATAGCTGTGACACCAGTGCAACCGATTCCCTTCGCTCCTTCCACCACCACTGTACCCCTAGCCCCTCCGCAGAACCCTCCTAATGCTGCGACAGCTACAGGAAAGAAACAAAAAACTCGCAAGGGGGCATCAATGACAAGGCCACCGCACCTGACCCTACCCATCCCCCACCCGCCAAGCCTTATGCCTTGTGTGATGGTATCGGTCATCCCACCCATACTTGTCCTGAGTTGCCCCGTATCCAACTCATGGTTAAAGTCGCGTTCCCTGAATCTACGGTCCTTGAAACCTCTGTTTCTTCCTCATCCGTATCCAAGAACCCAAAGACTCTTCGCACCAACAAACCCTGTGCTCTGTGTGGTGTCCATGGCCATTATTCTCACCATTGTCCTCACCTCACGCATTACCGAGCCTCTTTAGAGGTCATCCACGAGTACAAAGTTGAACAAAATCAATCCACCTCTCCCATCCTTGCTCAATATGCGTCTAGTCTACTCAAGGATCCCCCTGCTACCATTGACATCCCTCCCCCTAATGTTGAAATGCCAGAAATTGCTGCTCCCATCCTATACCTATCATCATCCGCACGCCCCGCAGAGTACATTCCCTCTGAATCCACTCCATCTGTTCTGCTTGACCCTTATTCAGACACTTTCTTGGGTTCTTCATGTTTTGACCATCTTTTTACCTGTTCTTCTGTCATTCCCCGTGATGACCCGTATCTGCGCCTCTCTTCCCATACTGATGATTTAGGTCCCTTTGCAGCATCGTATGGTCTCCTTGACCCTTCCGTTCCCTCTCCTAATCACGATCATGCCATCCGTATCTTCGATGTCCTTCACAACCTGAGTGCCCGCTCTCCATCTCATAGTTCTCATTCATTTCCCTCTCGTCGATCTATGAGTCCTAGACTTCCTACCTAGACTAGTCCCTCCTATAGCCGTCAGTGGATGTCTATCCTCCACCCACGCTGCCATCCCTTTTCTCATTCCTCCCATTTCTTGTCTTGTGACACTATTACATCGACCCTCTCATCCACACATTATCTTGGCTACGCCGATGGGGCAAGTCGCTATTCCCGCCATCTCGCTTCGGCAGCATGGGCCATCTTTACCCCCTTGCATACTCTGGTTCTTACAAATGGGGTCTGCATTGGTAATGCCACCAATAATCAGGCCGAATATGATGTAGTTCGTGGTCTCTTAGCCGATGCCCTCTCTCATCACATCCTCCATCTGCATGTTCATTTAGATTCCCTGCTTCTTGTCTTACAACTTAATGGTGTCTATCGTGTGCATAACCCTATCCTGTTTAGACAATATTTACGAGTGAAACTTTTGATACGTGAATTTAAATTCATTACATTTAACCACATACCTAGAGATCAAAATCACTACGTAGATCAAATCGCAAATCATGTTCTAGACTGGCATTTATCACACACACAAAAATAACATTTAACACCATCAATAAAATGCATATACGTCATATATATCATATAACATGTGTTTTTAGAGTCCATCTACTCTGAAACATATGACATGCTCATAGCATGTTACAATAACAAAACTACAAAAATGGGGGGCACCACTCGCCCCTATATAGACACTAGGGGGCACCACCTGCCCTACATCTAATCACTCTCTAGAGGATCCCGAGCCAATGGCTCTGCTCCCGCAGCTCGTAGATCACGCACAGCTTGACCGGCCATCGCCATGCGTCGCATGATACCTCGCCACTCCGAGGGTAGCCCAATACACAACTCTATGTACTAGTTGTCTAAATCCTGCCAACCACACTCCGATACACTGGTCAACAGCCCCTCACATTTACGGTGGATGTCCTCCACCAGAGCAGCCATATCCTCGCTCTGTGCAGTCCTTGATCCACTTGCACCTGTAGCTCCTTGCCGCTGCAGGTCGTCCAATATATCCGGCTAGTTTTACCGGAGCTATATCTGCATTTGAAAAAAACATCACGATTAGCACCATGAATACTAGTCACAAACTCTAAACTACACATAACAGATTAGTTGCTTGTCACGTACCCTCGGGTCCCCACACTCGACCAGGCGGAAGCGGCAAGTCCGGATCCCCCCAATAACTCATCCCACTATAGGGATAGTCGTCTATGTATATTGGCATCTGATCCCAATGCGTAAAGAACTCTGGTCGGAACACCCGTTCGACCGCCCCTCCCCCTCCTCTACACAGTAGTCGTCCCCACCGATGCATCCGAGGCTCTCTCGAACCTCCATCAGGAAACTGTACACGAGGTCATAAGATCGGGATCTTCTCAAAGAAGAAAGAGCACAACACCGTCCCATAGGTGCAATCATGATTCACTTGCCGCTTGCATAGCGACAGCTGTCGTTTCACCGATACCAACATCATCTGGGCCCACCCATAGTAGGTCCCACTCAGCACACTCTCCACGATCATCATCTGCCCTCCAGTGATGTGATGGAATTCCTGGCTACCCAAGACCCGCAACACTGCTGCGGTCATTGTCTGGGTCTGCAACCTCTCTAGATCACCAATGGATATCCGAGTCCCTTTGACTCAGACACCTGGTCGACAATGTCGCTTAACAAAATCCACAATGTTACGCCCCCGTGGTAACACTGGCTGCGTATTTCCCACCATCCCTAATGGTGGGAGACCAGTCAATAA
Source organism: Pinus albicaulis (assembly GCA_034641835.2). Lineage (NCBI taxonomy): Eukaryota > Viridiplantae > Streptophyta > Pinopsida > Pinales > Pinaceae > Pinus > Pinus albicaulis. The sequence continues at coordinate 1,448,333,609 of CM076572.1, read as the reverse complement.
ATACAAATCCTGGACCGTCAGCTCGATCCTATGCCCCTACACTACAAATGCCTCATGATCTGGATCCCAATAACTGATAATCTGGGCCAACAAGGGCTCTCCAGCCCTCATCAATGGGTTCTCCAAAAATTTCAGAACCCCATACCTAGCCAGTGCATGACGGACACCCTGATCTGCCTCGATTTTCGTCCGTAATGTACCTAAGTCTCTCTCTCTCTCCACTTGATCCGTATATCTGCCATATCTGCACAAAAACATCATTTTTGTTAGCCTTCAGATCAACAAAACTGCATTAAATTCCACCAAAATAGAATCTTAGCCCATAACAACACTAAAACCTCCCACATCTAACAGGTCGCACTTTTTGGGCAAAACCTGGGCCAGGTCGCACTTTTCTGGCCAAAACCTGCGTCCCAGGTCGCATCTTTTGCCCCAAAAAGTGCGACCCGACCATAATGATGAAGTATGGGTAGTTACTAAGATTTAAAACCCTAATCTGCAATTTGAATCCATCAAAAACAAAGCTTAAGATTAGACCTCTTACCTGCAACTGACGGATCACAATTCCAACTGTCGGTTTGTCCGCTACGATCGCCACAAGATTTATGGCCTACTCTCCTCTCCATATTCACCACAGCTACACATGCAAATGAATGATTTTGGAGGGAAAATGCCTTATTAGAAGAAAACCCCTGTTTTTTCTTTCGCCCGCTGCGACCAAACTGTAGCCCCGTTTGACACACCGTCCACACCATTGGAAAGCTCTCACTGAGCACTCAAATGGGTATCTGTCAGTTTTTCATGTTTTGATACTTCACCAGGACACATTTTGTTCATGAAGGGTCTATTCACCTCTTCTCAAAATCGAATTTCTTCACTTACGACACTTGTACTTGGGGCACCACTTTGCCTCCTTACTCGTCTTTGTCCTTGTTGATTTTTGTCATGAGCTACCCTATTGCACTCATGCTTTTATGGTCCCCCATTAGACCCGTACTATGAGGCAGCACCATCAAGTCACCCTTGCTTAGAGCATCTGAGTCGAGTCATCATCACATTCATGGAGTCTATCCCACGTCCCTTTGTACCCTGCTATAGTCCTCCATCCTTTCCTGCTTGGTCCCTCTCTTGTGTCGCACATTATGGCCTTTAGTACTCTTGTCCACTATCCCTCATGATATTGTGTCAGTCGCTGCCAAGCCATTCTTGCCCTTTATGCTCTAACAAGGGAAGTCGTCCAACCGCTCCTCCGTTTCTCTCATTCCATCATCATCATCAGTTTCTACTTGTTCGTCGCTCTACTATTTTCCCTCGTGCCTTAGTTGGGGTTCCCTTATTGCCTCACCTATGGCAGACCTACTTCTGTGGACATCAGATCATTTACTCCAGAAGCCAGGTCTAGGGGGTAGTGTACCTTGGTTTGAGCTCTTCCTAGCATGATCGTGATATATACACTTGATGGTCTAGTGACGTAGCAGCAACTATTGGTGATTCCCGGGCATGTGTGAGATGTCTCAACCCTCATAAGGGGGTGGCCCTGTAGGTAGCCCCCCACATGCCCAGATGTCTTCTTCATTTCCGCCCTTGATGCAGCTCCTCTCATTTGATGATATCGGCCTCAGCTGCTTACAGCGCCTTTTCGATTTGCATGTATCTGTCAAATTTTGTGAGCCCTTCCCTGTGTGTAAGGGGCATTTGGGTGTATTTGCATCTCATGTACTACCATATTTTTGTATAAGTCCTGACGATTATTCCAGGCATCGCATGTATGTGGGATTCATCATGTTACTTATCTGGCTCATGTTTAGGCCAACACATGCTTCATTATTGTGTTCCGTGGTTTTTCCAGGTGCCTTATTCTTTGTACTTTGTCTCGGCAGGCATAGGTATGCCTCCCCCGCCGCCTTTAGCACAGGTACCAATTCATAAACTAGAGACTTGTTGCACCTGTAAGTCTCATCTCCTCAGGGACTAGTCCTTTAACACATTAGACAACCTTACATTTCTCTCTCTCACTTCCTTCTTGATGTCTAGTGATTGAGTTCTTACAACGTACTTTGGTCATACGATTTGCTCCTAACACTCGTACGTTGGGGGGCAATCTATTACACCATTGTTTGGTCATCTAACCTATTATTATTATATGAACCCAAGTACACCATGTAAGACTAATTTCACCCCAAGTAAAATTGCTTTCACCATATAAAATAACTTATTTGTTTACATTTTCTGGTCATATTTAACCCAAAACAAGGAACTTAATTAAATAAATCCTTATTTATTTAATTATTTCCTAAGAATAAGTTATTTAAATCATTATTTAAATAATATTCTTAGTTAAATTTGACTAAATCATCCATAAATAATTAAATAAACCATTATTTATTTAATTATATTCCCATCATTTCTCTAAAATGATAAATAAATCATTTATTTATTTATTATTTATAAATAAAGGAATTGACCCAAGTCAAGAATCCTTTTTCCTCCAACAAATATAATAAAATATTCCTAAAAGGTGCTTCTAGAATTCGATTAATAATATTTTATTCATGCACCGAGTTCTAGACCGCCCCAATATTTTGTTATAAATAGGGGGGTTTTCCCCATTCATTAGTCACCTTCATTGCATTAGATCACTCTGGATCTACTCTTGGTCACCATTTTTCCATTTTTGCTTTGTGAACTCCCATTGAGTTCTATGTTTGTTTTTCTACACCACTAAGAGAGAGGAATGTTAGATCTGAAACACTGAGGACTTTCAAGAACCCATCCCACTGAGGAGAACCGGAAAACACCTTTCTTGTTTTCCTCTCAGGTGCCCCATTCTTTAATATAATATAAAATTCTTTTAATTACATTGTTCTTGTCTTGTCTATTGGATTTATGGAGCCATATTGTATTTTATCTGCTTAATGTCTTTTGTGCTTAGTTCTGAATTTGTGCAGCAAATCTAAAGATATTTTGCAGCCATAATCGATGTTAGGGCTATTTGTTATGCGTAGCTAAAGTGATCTTTTACGATGAAAGATTCATACTAACAGCAGAGATTGGAGCATGTGTTTTGCTAGATCTAGCTTGATTAGTGTGTAGTAATTGGACGTTGTGCTGAGAGCTTGTGAGGAGCTTTGTACAATGATTGTTACATGATCTCTATGACATATAATATACAGATAGTTGGGGGTTTTCAACTTTAAGCTTTCCCATGAAATACTGTGTTCATATGTGTGATTGTTTATGGTTTTAATGTGCGCATGCGATTGTTTTTATTTCCACAATTAATGATCAATCGTAGAAAAGATTCTGTATTGTGCATGAAGTTAAAATAGTGCATGATTAGGAGAATCTCGGTGAATAATATATCAGTTATTCAAATTTCTACAAATACATTCATCCATTTCAAAGTGATTTAATTGTCTTACTTTTGGACTGACTTATAGACAATCAAAATGAATCAAATCATTTCCCATATGAAAGTTATTGTTTATTCTTTAAATGGTAAGAATATCTCAAAAATATGAACATCGTTATAAATGAAGTATAATTTTGCAGCAATCTAATTGTTTTAGGTTTTAGACACGTGTTTTGAACCATAATAATAACATATTATTTTGTAGTAATCTAATTGTTTTATTTTTTTGACTCAGATATAAATATTAACACAACCATATTAATAAATGTGATTGATATACACGAATAGACATAAATGATAATAATAATAATAGTAATTTTAATTATAATATTAACTTTAATAATTAATAATAATAATATTATTAAATATGATTGAACATGAAGGTGAAAATGTGAAGCCGGGTTACACTTTTTGCCCTTTTTTGAGAAAAAAATTTCATTTTTTTTGGTTCTTCAACTTTCTGCAAACTATAACAATTTTTCTATGTAGAATTTCATTTTGCGATAAAAATAAAAGTTGTGAGAAATTTTTTTAGCTTTCTATTACTTATTTTTTGAAAATTTTTTATGCAGATTTGATATGTCAATTTAGTGTTTCTTTGAGTGTGTGTTTCTTAACAATCAAAGGATTCATAAGTAGTCATGTTATGACGCAATGTTGTATTCATTGAAAATTTGTGTTTTTGAGAAAACAAAATGTGTTACAACAATCCAAACAGAGTCTACTTTGGTTTCACCATATTTAAAAAGCCAATGGATGCATATCATAATTACTATAATTTTTTGAACTGGTCCAATACGAAAAACTGTGTATTTTGGATATGTTTCGCGACGCAATAAATTTCTTAACATATAAGTTATAAACTAAAAATATAAAAGCTACCCATTAGAGACGACGGACCAATGTAATGCCCCATAATTTTTTTAGTTTTTTTTACAATGTATTTTGGGAGATACAAAATTTTGATTTCACTGAATCACAATGAACCTCAGAAATTGTTTACACCCATTTTATTAGAAAAATAATTAAAAATAGTAAACGTTTATGAAATTCCATGAAAGTTATATTTCCTGAAAGTAGATTCAATTCTGAAAATGCTTGTCTTGGTTCCGAAAATTAATTAACAACCTTTCATGGAGTTTAATCAGTCCAAAGTTGCGGAAAAGTATTCAGAGCCTGGTTTTTGCGTAACTGGTGACGCATTATTTCAGCCGAACTTTGATTAACAGTTCGACCGAACTATGTTTTGCGTCAATGGCTCATTAAATCTAATGAGTTAATAGTTCGGCCGAACTTTTAATCAAAAATTTGGCCAAACTATTGTATAACTTTCCGTCGGTTGGAAAGTTTTGCGAAGCCCCTACTAAAACAAATTTCGCGGTAATATAAATTGCCGCGAAATTATTCACAATTTTCGCACATTTCATCTCATTTTACAAAGATCTTGGTTTGGGTTTAAAAACTTTTCTTCAAAGTTTTGATTTAAGAGCATTTCTTGGAAGCAAACTGATTTTACAAAGAACTGTTTTGGGTTTAAAGAATTTTTTTGGAAGACATTTCTTGGAGGCGGCCTGATTTTGCAAAAAATTGTTTTGAACTTAAAAAAATTTCTTGGAGGTATGTACGTGTTTTGAGTTGAAGTAAATCTTTTGAGCTTCGTTTCATTTTTATAAGACATTTTTCTCTCGAATTTTTTAAAGTGTGTGTTTTGGATTGGAGTATGTATTTTTTGCAAAAAAATTAAACTGAATTTTTTTAAATTAAATATTTTGTGATATTTTTTGTAATCGAGTTATTGTCTAATTTTTTGAAGGAAATTTTTTGAACTTCATACCCTATTATCATGGGAAATCGAAGAACTTGTGCGAGAAAATATGATCGAAAAAGAGACCCCGAGGAACGTAGAGAAGAGACGAGACAATCTCGCAAAAGAAAGTTAGAAGCCCTCTCAAATATTGAAGAGGAAAATCAACCTCAATCATAAATTGAAGCAGGTATGTAAATGTAAATATTATGATCTATTGATATATTTAAAATTTTCCTAATGTAAAATGTGAAGCTTAATTTTTATTTGACGAACTAATTTGAAAAATATTTTTTTTAATGTAAACTGACAGAAATATTCCTCAAAATATTGAAGAAGAAAATCAACCTCAAGCATAAATTGAAGAAGGTATGTAAATGTAAATATTATGATCTATTGATATATTTAAAATTTCCCTAATGTAAAATATGAAGCTTAATTTTTATTTTATGAACTAATTTGAAAAATATTTTGTTTAATGTAAACAGACAGAGATATTCCTCAAAATATTGAAGAGGAAAATCAACCTCGAGCAGAAATTGAAGCAGGTATGTAAATGTAAATATTATGATCTATTCATATATTTAAAATTTTCCTAATGTAAAATGTGAAGCTTAATTTTTATTTGATGAACTAATTTGAAAAATATTTTGTTTAATGTAAACAGACAGAGATATTCATCAAAATATTGAAGAAGAAAATCAACCTCAAGCAGAAATTGAAGCAAGTATGTAAATGTAAATATTATGATCTATTGATATATTTAAAATTTTCCTAATGTAAAATGTGAAGCTTAATTTTTATTTGATGAACTAATTTGAAAAATATTTGAAATTATAGATATATTTATTAATTTAGTTATTTATTGAATATGTACTATTTTTTCGAATATGTACAGATGAAATCACTATCGATAATGAGATGTTAGAAAATGTTGACACTCACACATATGGAGATAAAAAACCTGACCATGTTATACGATATCGTGTTAACTGTATTTTTTAAAAGTATTTCTTAAATGAGCAGGTGACAGTTCAGGCTCAAATTTTGAAAGGTCTCCTATCATTAAGGAAATTAAAAGAAGCTACGACACTATTGGGTATTCAAAAATCAACCAAAGATAAAAAAAAATGAAGGAAGATGTGATAAAAAAGATTAGTGCTATAAGGTCAATTAAGAGATCTAGAGAGAAAGATGTTTCAATTGTAAGTAGAGGAATATAGATGGCAATGGTTTCATCAAGTACTCAAGAGAATCGTTTGGTAACATCTATGGCACGAGAAATGGGAACCTCGCGAAAAACTTTGCACAAACATCAGAAATTTCGGCTGCAAATAGATGTAAATGATGAACTCGCTTGTTGGAGAGCTATTTGTAGGCAACCATACAAAGATAGACTTGGAGAAAATGTTAAAAAAATAATATATGAATATTGGAAGAATAATTCGTGTGTTTCTCCAACTGCAAGGCATGTGATGCAAAGAAGAATAGCATGAAATCAGTACGAAGAACATGAAAAATATTTCTTGGAAACTACTCAGATAGAGTTATTCAACAAGTTCAAAGAAGAGAATCGTCAAATTCATGTTTCACTCAGTGCTTTTGTTCAACAAAAACCATGGTATGTAAAACCTATCACCGTACGCGACACTTGTTGTTGTCGTTATCATGTAGAATTTGAGTTATATTATGACACATTCCTTGATTTCGGTAGAATATTATGGAAGGATTCACCTCCTCCTTCCAATATCCGTGATTTCATATCTCAAATTCTATGTGAAAGAGAAAGCGATGAACTATTTTACAAAAAGAAATTTGTTGGTGGTAAAAAATGCGATGATTGTGAAAATTTGACTAAATTTCAAAAAAAATATCGTATTGATATAAATGATCAATCGTTGTCCAACATGAAAGTGAAATGGAAAAGATATGAATATATCGATACATCGATTCAAGGTGCAAATAGTGTTAAAAGAATCGAATTACTAGAAGACGAAATTTTTCTGATAGACTTTTTGAGAAATTTTGAGGCAAAAATTTACAAATACACCAAGCATTCCCATAGAGCTCAATGGCAAGACTTGCAATTCAAAAAATCTTGTGAAGTTTTCCACCAGGGACCATTTTGTCAGTGATTGATTTTGCAGAAAACTACACATTTGTTCCACAAAAATAAATTCAAAGTGAATACTATCATTCTGACCAAGTCTCCATGCTCGTCCATATTCTATATAGACATGCCGAACAAAATGTCGATCATATAGAAAGAACGAGTGAAAATCGACATATCATTAAAGAATATCACTTTTATATCAGTGACGATCGTACACATGATACATGTTTTGTACAACATTGTTTTGGAAAAATTTATGATTCATTGAAAAATCATGGAATAACATTCAACGAACATTGGATATGGTCGACGGATGTGCAGATCAATTCAAATCTGCACGATCATTCTTTTGGTTGTGTTGTCTTCATAAGAAAACCAGCATTAAACATTGTTGGAATTTCTTTGAGACTGGCCATGGAAAAGGAGAACATGACGGTGCAGGAGCATGCATAAAACGAGCACTTCGAAGATATCAAATGAACCACTCTGCAAACCGACTTGTGAACGCTGAAGAATTTGTTAAATGGTGCATCGCTGCTCTAAGCCATGAGAGAAACCCATCAAAAGAAGTGCGAAGGTACATTCAATTTAATTTATATTGGAAATCTAATTTCAAACATTGTACATTTATCGTGCAATGATTATCTTTGATTGTATTTTGATATCATATTTACAAATTATTTTTCTAATTTTCCATATAAAGGTTTTTCTGGCATATTGGAATTGAAGACATAGATAGATCAATTGGAAATGACGTTGAAACAATAAAAGGGACTCGAAAATTTCATTCAATTCAAACAAATTCGTCCAGAAATGTGTTTGCATTGGATAAAAGAAAATATTCTTGCTTTTGTGATGTTTGCATAGAAAACACAAAATCCAATGACGTTTGTGAAAACAAAATGTATGTGAACGATTGGAAACATACAGAGCTAAATACAAAGGGAAAAATGTCTGTTGCAATGTTTGAAGAAATGCAATCAGAGGAAACTACAATATCATCTGATGGTGATCAAGTTTCTGATCTTGTTAGAGAAGGTAACATTTGAATTACTTTCTAATGATTTAAAGATCTAGAAATAAATTTAAATATCCATAATTTTGTTAAATTTATTTTATTGTGCACGTGATGTTTTTGCTGTAATTGCACCTATTGACAACGATGAAAATCTGAAGTATTATTTGATGCGTTGCACTGAACGAAAAATGAAATTATTACAAAACTATAATGATCACGGATTTCAATATGACAGAGGGTCTATTATACTGAAAGGTTATTTTTTTAGATAAACTCATCAAAGTGAAGACTTTGTTTACTTTAAAGACTATGAACCTAATTCCATAAGTTGTCAATATAGTCACTTGGTGTGTGCAGCACGCATAAAGTTGATAGAAGTTCAATCAAAGAAAATATCGAAAATTAAGAGATGGAAAATGTCAAAATCCGATCATAAACGGATTATTGAGGATGGAATTCCATTAGAATTTTTTTGAGTGAATTGTCCAACAATTTATTATCTTTGGATTAAATATGTTTTAGAACTTCCAGTACTCAACTAAAAATTGAGCTACTTATGTTATTTGTGCAAGTGTTTGCACATGTACAAATTGCTTAGGTACAAGCACGTGCTCTAGTATCAACTGAAAGTAGTTTTTCTATACATGTGCATTGATGAAAAATGTTATATATATATATATATATATATATATATATATATATATATAGATGTTCTAGAATTAAATTAATTGTTCCAGTTTTACTATGTGCATTGATGAAAAACTAGTTGGATTTTCTGGTAAAAGTAAGGACACAATGTAAATAAATCATCTGCAGTATAGTTTTGTACGAAAATTCCTTTCAGACAAGAGAATAGGAGCACTTCTCCGACTTTTGGTGGGATTTGACCCACATCTCTAATCCTGATTGAAAATCTAGTAAAAAATCTGCTTGTCCAATGGTCGGATATGTTAAATGCGCATTGATGAAAAATGTTACTTGTCTTGGATAGATATGTTCGAGAATGCACAATTAATTGTTCCAAGTAGTTTTTATATGTGCATTGATGAAAAACTAGTTGGATTTTTTGGTAATTTAAGTTTCAGCAATGTAAATAAATCAACAAGGCTACCTATTTGAGTGCGTTAATGAAATTGACCCAAATTAAACAAACATATATATGTACTAGACTTATATTTCCAATCAAAATTAAAGGGATAATTTGTACATATATCTACTTCTTTAAACTTTTTTTCAATTAGAGCTCAATTGATACATGGTTAGTTGCATTGAAAAGCTATGTTCTTCCTATTGGAAATTTTTTCATTCAAACAAAACTACATGGAGAGATCAAAAGCAATCTTAAAATTCCAAATGTACTTCAACCATCCAAAAGGGATTTGTGCAACATTACTTGACATGCCATGCCAATTATAGTGAACAAATATCCAATAGAAACATTTAACATTATATACCACATGTGCCAAATGTAGATTGAAACCATCGAAAACTTTAAAATTTTAAATTTTTTTGATAATATATCGTGCAAAATTAAAACATTAAACATCACATGTGAAATTTAGATTGAAACCGTTCAAAACTTGAGTTTAAAAAACTTTAAATTATATATAGATTGTTACTTCACATGCCATGCCAATTATAGTTCAACTAGATCCAATAGAAACATTTAACATTATATACCACATGTGCCAAATGTATATTGAAACCATCCAAAACTTTAAGTTTTAAAAACCTTTTGATTATATATTGTGCAACATTAAAACATTAAACATTTAAATTTCATTAAATATCACATGCAAAATGTAGATTGAAACCATCCAAAACTTGAGTTTTAAAAATTTCACATGCCATGCCAATTATAATTCAACTATCCAACAAAAACATCTAACATTAAATATCACATGCCAAATGTAGATTGAAACCATCCAAAACTTTTAACTCTTAATTTAACAAAAAAATATAGATCACAACATTACTTCACATGCCAAATGTACTCCAAGCATCCAAAACTTAAATTTTAAAAACAAAACAAATTATAACACATGTCATTACATAACATGCCAAATGTAGTTCATATGACGACATTAATTTATAGATAACATTACTTCACATTCACATGCCAAAATTACTAAAACCATCCAAAAATTAAATAAAACAAATTATATTAACAATGTAATAAAATATGTCAAAAAATTGTAAATCTCACAAGTATCAAACTGTATCAAGTTTAACAAATTTTAAGACCATCTAAATTTTGAAATCAAATCTACTGTAAATCATGTCCATCAAATGGAGACGGATCTAGCGTCTTCCCTACTAGGGTCTCAGTCCGCGCCCTATCATGTGAATGGGAAACCTACATACACAATGCACATGTACTTGAACATTAAAATTTGATGTTTTAAAAATGAATGAGAATATATATATATCTAGAACTTCATGTAAAAAACAAAATATAACAAAAAAATCATGCAATACCTCATAAGGTTCCCTCTCCATTTGATGAACAAGTTCTCCCATAGGAACATCTGTAGTGGTAAACTGTACAATATACATGTACAGTTAAATATATATATATATATATATATATATATATAATTTATATAAATTAAAAACTTTCAAATGAAAATGCACGTGTACATATATAAACTTATTTTCAATAATATTAAAAAAAGGAACTAAATACAACTTGTTCAAATGCTGTGGATGTTCCTATCTCCGTCGCTAGAGTCCCCGGATTAAATAAATCTTCTATAGGAACCTAAATTCAAAAAATTTTAAATAACTCAAAATATAGATCTCTCTCTCTCTCTCTCTCTCTCTCTCTCTATCTATATATATATATATATATCTCAATTTTTAATGGAACTTTTTGAGGTAGAATATATATATATATATAACTTTTAAACATAAATTTTAAACTTGTGAAAAATTGTCCATACTTGTGGCTCATCTCCCAAGGAAGTGGAAGGTACATCTCCCAAGGAAGAAGAAGGTACCGCCATCCCAAAAACATCAAACGGAATCGGTACCTGTTAAAACATTTTATCAAATTATATATATACATACATGTACATGTGTGGCAACAATTATTTATTTTAGAGTCACTTAAAAAACACTAACATTTGCCAACATATCTTGATGGTCAGACCCATCTGCATTGTTTGAACCAGAGGTCCCGAACGTGATATTAACATTTTCGTCACGCATCATGCCTGAGAACTGCAAATGGTGTTTTAACATATAATCATACATTTTTGTTAGATTAACGTACACATACAAATAAATTTATACATGTACATACACATGTATTTATTACAAATTGTACACATGTATATGTAAAAATATTTTCAAACCCTAAGATCACTAACACATACCGTTCCGATGCCCTCTTCCTCATGAAAAATTAAGTCTTGCAAACCATTGCGACAATTTTTTGCATATGTTCAAAGATATTCAACATTCATGTTTTCAATCTCCTCATCTGTACAATAAAGAAAATTGGCACGTGCATTTTCACATGCTCTTTGTCGATTTAAAGAAAGATCGACTCCACCCAATCCGCTATGAACATTCTTGATCATAACATCCCTTGCTTCTCGACTTATTTGAGAAGTCGCATCCATATCTGATTGCAAAGTTTCGACTCGAAACGGTCGACTCACCAATGGTGGCTCAGGGCGAGGAAAATCCACATCTCGCTTAGCGGCCTTACGGTCATATAACTGACCTTTCCTCGGGCCAAAAAATTCTAAAGGAAGATCATTGTAATTGGGTTTCATACCCAAAAGAAATTATGCATAAAACATTTGTGCAAAATAAACAGGAACCTCATCGTTCCATGGAAGCCTTCCATAGGCCGCAAGGTGCCTATCATACAAATAACGAGCTATGTTTGGGTGCTTGAAATACTGCACCTTCAACGTTTTTCTTTTTAGCCCTTCCTTGTAATTAAACATTGACTTGGCCACTTCTTTTGTAACTTATTTTTTTACGTCCTCCCATTTATCGGGACCCATCACTGTTTCTTTTATCTTTCTCATCATTTCTACAAATGAATCAATCGTTGGCCCAAGATTTTTGTACACATTTACCATTTCACCCAATGAATGTGTAACTATTTCAAGGCTTTGTCGACTCTCAGCAGGTAGAGACAAAGCCATAAGATCTCTTTGCAATTTTACATGAATTCTTTCACAGCTTTGTAAGGTGGATTCCGCCATGTTGGTTTCCCATGGTATATCAGTAATCTCAGATGGATAAGTTGTGCTGGGTTGACAGCCTTCTTCTTGAATGTAGCAGGTTGCCCTACATCTATTTTGACCACTAGTTCGAACATTTTCGGCCTCTGCATCAATATATATATAATTTTGTATATTATAAAAAACACGTGTAAAAAAATTTGTACAAATTTAATGAAAAAATATTGAAATTGATGGCAACCTTGATGTTGTTGGTTAACATCTTCCCCAACATGACCCTGCTGAGAACTAGACCTAGAATGACGGTGCTGAGAACCAGACCCAAAATGACCCTGTTGAGAACCAGCAGTCGTTGATTAGCCTTCGGGGGAATAAATATCACCCCCTTCATGCAACCTGCTACCACTCATACCTCGACCGATTGAACCATGGCCATGCTCCATGGATGGAGTAGAAACCCTTCTCCTCTTACCTCCTAAAAATTAAAATATGAAACTTATTAAAAAATAATTTAACTCACAAAGTTAACAAAAAATCAATTCCATATGTACACACATGTATGGAGATTTAAGATTATATATTTAAATACCGTGAACATCCCCCGATCCCTAAACCTCCATATGGGATTTGGCTGATCTTCGTCGTTCCTCCTCCATGATATATATCTATTGGTTGACATTTACACAAAATAGATTTCAAAAAATCAATTTGTAATTTAGTGTACACAAATTATGTAGAACACAACTTTCAAAGCAATAATTGATTATATGTGAAACTAAATTTAATCGAAAAATAAATTATAAAAATGATAAGTTCACCAAATTGCGCTTTACATGGTGGGAGAACACTTGGTATAAAATTTACCACTTATACACTTTAGTTTGTGGGAGAAATGACACATTTACATAGTTTACCTTAAATTTGTTGTGTTTTATGGATATTAAAATGAAGAACTTCTATTTAGATCCATTCCAGAGATTGACTGTAGGGGAATTTACTAGATATGTCACATTTCATAAAAGATGAGATCCAGAGGCTACCTGGCCCTTTACAGACTCTGCCTATAGAACTTGTAGAAGTAAACACTAGAGGCATTAACAATATCAAATAACGTTTTCATGCTCAGACATGGGAATGTGTCTCTTTCCCTACGCAAAAAAATAGTTCAAGGTAGTTAATCTTCATAGACACGCCATCAAGCAGGTCAATGTGATCATCCCCAACTTACTTTTCATGAAATTAGGCTTGGAATCCTCTACAACCTGGTGGATGGAGTTGAATAGGAACTAGGTCAAGGCCTTTACAAAATACATGCGAGTGAATAACACTTACTAGGTTATGCCAACAAATAAAGTGGGAGAAATGTTTTCTCCTCGAGGTTATCCAATTGGGTGTGTAATACCAACTTCACCCATTTCCTAACAGGTTTCTCTCTTAGGTTACAAATGTATTCCACCTTATTAGTTATATATTTTTCAATTTCCCATGGATTCCTTGAATTTTTTCACCTACCATCTCCCTCTCTCACTTCCCAAATTATTGTCATCAAACATGCCCCATTGAGGATCTGGAGCAATGTTTGCACCATACTTAGAATTGTCATTGCTGCTAATAGAAATTGGAGTCATGTATGCTAGATTGCTTGCTTAAGTGGCTCTTACTTGGACAATATCCTGAGATGAGTTTGACATGATGGTCATATGAGGTTGGAAGCTACTTGGTGTAATTTTCCTTAAATCTTCAAAAAAACAGAGTAAAAATGTCATTTTCGATCATTTTTTATTATCTTCTGCATACAACAGATGTTATCACAATTGCAACACAATCATGTTCCATGAGCATGAATTATGAATGTCGCAAGCCAAATTGCAAGGAAATTTTCATTCATTTTAGGTAGAAGAAGGCTATGACATTAAGGTCCATGCTAGAAAAAAGTATGCAAATAAGGTTGCTAAGTCTTGATACTTACCATGTGTTTCAAAGCCATAACGAAGGTTGGCTTTGAGAGTGTCCTCACAAAGCCCTATCTTGAGATGAAATTTAATTCAATGTCTCTTAGAGTTGTAAGGTGGAATTGATAGAACTATTTGATTTCTTTACCATAGATGGATATCTCCTTTCATCTACACCTTTCTCTACCATATTATTTCCAAGTGAAATGGGAATTTTCACATTTTGAATGCCATTACCATGTAATTTGGTAGTCTTCTAGCTAGACCTATCACAAGTAAGGTTGTCATACCAAAATATTTCTCTTGCTCAACTCAGTGACCATGACTCTCTTCTCACACTGCTTACCATATAAGATCTTCAATTGTACATGTCACACAAAGTTGGGGGTTCTAGGTCTACACCTATTAGGTAAAGTTACATATTTTATGGCATTGTGGTCCTTAAATTTGGAGGTGTTCCACCTAAAAAAGTAGGCATTAAATATGGATGGAAAGGATTTGTTTTAACTTTGATAGAATTTCCTCATGGAATTCCTGAATTTCTCGACGACATCATGCTAGCTTTGCTCAGAGAAGAAGGTTTTGGAGGAGAAATTGAATTATTTTGACTTATTTTTGGCATTGAAGTTTGATATAGTAGTTTTGATGACTCCATTGATGACCTTGCTGAGGAATTTGATGCACACAATATTGACTTTGAAGATGGTTTAGAAGATGTTGAAGAAGTTGTAGATTTTGGTGTTGTCACTGAATGTTTCTTTGTTGTTGGACTTGATCAAGACATGTAATTTAACTTTACGAGCAGATTGAAGACCTTGAAGAGGTTTTAGATTTTGTTGTTCTCACTGAAGTTTTTTGTCTAGTTTTTTTTCTTACACCATCATTTCCATAGGACATTTTTGGTGAATAGATTCTTGACCTTGATGAGAGGATATGATACCTTGAAGAGGCTACATCTTCTAGTGACATCACTAATTGTTTCTCTATTATTATTTTTGTTAAACATCTCACTTAGGGCGAGGCAACTCCACATATATTGTACAGTTTATGGGACAGAAATCAATATGTAGAAATATTCACTTGGTTTTTATAATTGGATAGAAGAATGACTTAAAATGACCTTGTATGTCTTCTCGTTTTAGAGCTCAAATTTTTAGGAAGGATTTAAGTATCTACCTTTCAAGAATCACTAGAAGAGGTTGATAAAGAATATAGGAAGACTAAAAACTAACCAGTGGTGTAATAAATGGATTTCTTGGGAGGTAGATTGGCATATGGACTTTTGGTAGCTAGAACTTTTCCAAATAAGTGAATGTATTTGAAAACAAAACCTCTAGTTTATTTTGGTTTAGACAAGGTCTAGAATTTGAAAAGTGAATTCCCTCTTTCTTCCTCTTACATGTCCAATGATCGGAATCTAGATTGAGGGAAAAGATTTTCATAGAAATAAAAATTTTGCATTTTATAAATGTTGTAAACATGAGTTTTTAAAAGCTAATTAACTCATAAATTTCTCACAAAATACACTTAAATCTTGACACATAAATCCCTTCCCAATTGGCTAACTTTAGACGATCCTAAACACATTTTTATTTAACTAATGAGGGAGATAGCCCAACAAAACTATTTTGTCCATATTCAAATCAAGTTGGTATCAAAGTACAATTTAGCTCATTTTAGTCAAGGTTAGTTAGAAGAATTAGCTATTGGTTTCTGTCTTCAATTTCCTCTCAAAATGAATGTGTACGTGGTTTTGAGAGACATACTAGAGGAATAAGGTCCAAATTTTTGATGAAAATGTGCTATGAAAGTAAAGGGTTTTAAAGGAAAGAATGTACAAGGCATAGTTGAGTACAAGGCATAGTTGAGCCAAATGTTCTTTAGGAAGGGCCTAATTATTTGGGTCTTGGTTATGGAAAACATGGAGAATGCTCCAAAGCCAAGGAGGCACATGAAGCTGTTCCAAGAAGGAATTTTATTTCGCGTTCATTACCTCAAGCTTGTGAAGTTTGTGTTCATGATGAATGAAAAAGTTTGACACCCACTTTGCAAGAAGATTTTAATAATCATGCAGCTAATGAGAATGTAAAAGAAGAGGATGTTGAAAGCTCTAGAGTTATTGAATTCATTGCTAGTATTCAGAGGAGAGCCACTACCTCATCAAATTCACATCCTCAAGAAGGCGACAACGGTGAATGTTCAAGGTATAAATTTTCCTCTAATCAAATTGCTTTTGATTATGATAAACATGGTAAATATTCACATAAGATTTGGAAAATAACTTGCATGTTCCTTTTCTGGTTTGAATAATCATAATGTTTATAGATGTTGAAAGAAGATATCCATGCACATGAAACTTTCTAAATAAATTAGGCAAAAAGTCAAAGGCCCATTGGACAAGGATAATTATGTTGAAAATAAGTTGAAATTGTTTATTACTCATTTCCATAAGAAAGGTCACATTGTAGAATATTTTGCTACATACAACACTGCACATTTTTAAAACATAAACTAAATTCTAGCAAACAATAATATTAAATTAGATTTAATTGTTTGTGCAGTTGAATTGATGTGCATAGAAAAACTGGGAATAGAAATCTTTGATACATACAACACACAAATGCAAAATCTTAAAAGATAAATCAATCTTGCAAACAGAAGGGTATTTAACTAGACAGAAATGTCCATATAGATTCAGTCAAAAACCTAGACCTAGTCAAAGAAAACATGAACCAATGGTTTATTTAAGCTCTACATCAACGTTGAAAAATCGAACTATTATGATGTGTTACAAATCAGCCTACATGGCAAAGTGTTGGTTGGCCTAAAAGGAAGTAATTATATCTATATTTATATACCTTGTCTATGGCTCTTTTGATAAGGAATAACTCAGAAATCTCTGAAAAAAGTTTACAGATTCTTGTAAGATTCAGTACGAATATGTTGATGGGCTTTCAGTGTGAAGTTTAAAGAGTTTGAAAATAGTGTGGATCTATTGTTCGGTCATCTTTGAAGCAGATTGCAGATAGCATAGTATGAAGCAGATTGCGTATATTTTGAAGCAAATTGCAGATAGTCTAAGGAAGATTACAAATGCCTGAAACAAATCTGTGGCTATATGTTGCAGGATGCAGCACCAACTAATGTTGTTGATAAGACTATTAAAATAGAGATAGAGAACGAACCCAAGGGTTTATCTGACCCTGCTGTGTCAAAGGTTAATGTTGTGGATAATACTGTTAAAATAGAGACTGAGAACAAACCCAAGGGTTTATCTGACCCTGTTGTGTCAAAGGTTGATCAAAATAAGAAGAAAAAACAAGGCGGCAAGGAAGCAAACAATGAAGATGGCAGTGACAAAGATAAGTTTTCCGGCTTGATTTTTATGTATAATTCTCAAACAAAGCAAGAGTGTTTCCGATACAAAGTGTTTGGGTTGCCACCAACCAAAAAGGAGCTTGTATAAAAGGTGAAGCCCGGAATGGAGCTCTTCTTGTATGATTTTAACCTTAGACATATGTATGGTATCTACAAGGCAGCGTCTGCTGGAGGAATGAATGTGGAACCAAATTCTTTCCGGAGTTGTAAAAGGCCACTCCCAGCACAGGTAATCTTTTTATACAATGTTAGATCATATATTCACTCTTACTTTGGGCCTATGCAATTTCAGTTTCACATCTTTTCTACATCAGTTTCATGTTTTCTGTTGAGATTAAATTTTCTAAATGAAGTATGCAGATTGCGGATAGTCTAAGGAAGTGTAAAGAGTTTGAAAATAGTGAAGAATAATCAAATACATAAGAGGCAGTATATCCCAGTGAAGAATTTTTCAAATACATGTGAAAAATTTGAAAACGGTAAGGTCGAACATACCCGATGAAAGTAGCAACAGCACCGACGAAAGGAGCAACAGCGTGGACGGGAGGAGCAACAGCGCAGATGGGAGGAGCGAAAACGCGCGAACAACAGCGACAGTGACAGAAATTCGCTGGAATAATGAAACCGGTAAACAAAACAACTTCGCGGGCAATTTATTTATAGAAATTAGTTCGACCGAACTATTTTAATCAAAATGAATGTGTATGTGCTTTTCAGAGACACACTAGAGGAATAAGGTCCAAATTTTGGATGAAAATGTGCTATGAATGTAAAGGGTTAAAGGAAAACATGTACAAGGCATAGTTGAGTACAAGGCATAGTTGAGCCAAATGTTGTTGAGGAAGGGCCTAATTATTTGGGTCTTAGTAATGGAAAATGTTGATCATGATCCCTTTCACTTAAAATTCCATTGGCAATTTGGCTTAAAGCTCTCGAATCTCCCTCTTGCAGCCTTGGAAAACCATTCTCAAGCCTGTCGTTATCATTTCCTGCCTCCAAAACACCATATCAAAGGCTGGAAATGCACGTTTAAAAATATTTATGACATAGCCCCTTCAGCCAAGCCTCCGCCCTTTCTTCCACGGGACCGAAAGCCAGAACCGAGAGCAAAAGCACCGGGTGCTTATCAAAGAGTATCGGGAATGTCCTAAGCCATCCGATCAAATCATGGATCAACGGTTCGCTACCCGTTCGCCTTGGTGGTCCCCGTGCTCGTATCCACTGTTCAAAACCAGCGGTTTATATCGCACCGCCTTTCAGCGATAGGCGGAAAATCTCCACAGGCCAACGATTCCATTCAGTGCCTGCCACGCATCCCAGCGTACGGTTTCAATACCTCCCTCCATCGCACATTAACGATCGGTCAAAGTCACGCAGTGATATGAACGTGAACCGTCAGATTTGTGGGCCTCCATCCGACGGTGGTCGCTTTTCGAAGTTGCGCGAGTGTTAGTCCTAATGTATAGTGCCCTCGGCCCGCAGTTTAGCGTCCTCTGCTGTTGTTTTAGCCGTCGCTCTCCGCCGAGATCAGACAGCCCTGATTAACTCCCATGCCCGTCGTTCACCTCATGCCACCACGTCACCCTCCCCACCTAGTCCATCGTACATCCACACGTCACAACTCTTACGTTTTTAATGCATTTTTCTCCACCATTCATATTCTCCATTCGTAAGTCATATTTTAAGGTTTTACGTTGGAAGCTATCGCCAGTCCCTCCTCCATCGTTCCACTGTAGCTTACGTCGCCACCATGCATGTTTTGCCATTTCATCACGTCGCCATGCTACACCATCATCTCCACTGCATCCATCCTCCCATGCATTTGTTTTCTTAACATGTTTGTGGATTTTGCAGGGTTATAGCCAAGAATAACTACTATGATTCACAGTCTCAATCGCTGTGATAGAGGCCGTGGCAAAGGACAATTTTTCAGAGGCAAAATTTATGAAAAAAGGATTTGGGAAGCTGTTACGACACGACTCTCATTAAAGGAAGAAGAGCTAAAATCTATCAAACCCTCAGGAGTTATTCAAAACACAGATTTTTGCAGATGAAGATATTAATGTTGCGGCAAAGAGTATCAGTAGAAGATCCAGGAATTCAGTGTCCAATATGGAAGATTTTAAAGGAAGCATGCTTAAAGTAACTATCAAACCCTCGAGAATTATTCAAACGCATATTTTTGTAGATGGGAGTGATGTTGAGAACACAAGCCTTTATGACGAAAGAGAATCATTAGAAGATACAGGGTTCGGTGTCCAATATGGAAAGATTTCAATGTGAATTTAGGAGTTGTGGCAAAGGGTACGATCTGCAAACAATACCCTCCGAGGTCTTATACGGTAAATATCCCATGAAAGGACAGGATTATTTGTAGGTTCATCCATACGTTATGTTCTTGAAGAGGATTTCACTAGCACATTTATTTCAAAGAGCAGGCATTGATATGACACTTAAGTATCAAAGCGTTATGGGTGTGCACGTCTCACCATTTTCTCTTAATTATGCAATTAAATTTTTAGCACCCTGCTTTTTACTAGGTTTTGGTTTCTCCTATAAAAACCATGAAGAAACGCATTGTAAGGGTTCCAGATTTTATCAGAAAATTATGCAGTGAAAGGCTTAAGGTATACATTTTGTAAAACTTTTGTATGAAGGCTCAGAGCCCATAGGGTTTCAGTAAGGAGGAGTTCCATCTGTTAAAGAGGATTCCGGTCTTTGGTATTTCATAGTCTATAACTCTCTCTTATGTGTTAATTAATATACCATTTTCATCTCACCACCTTTCTTGTATCATGTTTTGAAATCTCCAGTGACTCTCTTAGCAGCTCTACAGTGAGATTCATCTCTTTGATACTTCATTCTTGGGTCGATCAAAGTAACAAATATAGCCATTGCATGAGTATATTGTTTCTTTACTCATCTAATAGTGTTTATATATATTATTTGCTTTAGGAAGGTCACTTTTTAAAATGCTATTCCTCATGTATGGATTCTTGGTTAGTAAGCCATACATGACAATGGTGTTGTATATCTGAGTATCGACAATTTTGACTAATATCTTCTCATTATTTCTTTCACTACATACCTTAAGTAATTTTATTATGCATGGAGTATCTTAAGATCGTAAACTTATAATAAAGCCTCTTTCACCAAATTATACCATTTCTTTTGTGTTCAGTTATCTTTTTGGGTATCTCTTTCTCTGTGTCAGTTTTTGAGGGTTTGGTCCCATTCTATTTCATTTACCTGTTTTCAGAAGATAGCATGAGAGCTGAAGCTGACAACTTCATCCACCATATTATAAGCTCCTTGCTATGCTAAGATGTCCTAGGCACTGGTCTATTACAACTCTAGGCTGTCTCTATGAGTTAAAACATCTTTCTGGTGCTGTTGCCAGGGAGGAATTTAAGAAAATTATAATCCCTGGGCCTCAACAAAATCATATTCACTCTCTAAGTAGGTGAGCACAGAGAGTTGATAGTTGTATATCCCTCACCTTGGTGACTCCATAGTTGTTATTTGATAAATCCATCTGCAGTCCTGGCTCCTTGTACGCCACACCTGAGGTCAGATTCATATAAACCAAAGACACCTTCCGTGTCTGACTCTGAATAGATTATACATAGAATAAATTGGAGGGAAAGAAAATCAGCCTGTTCCCAAATTCTTGAAGTGCCTGTAGAAGATTTTCCTTCCTCTTCCTCTCAATATTCTCAGTTGCAAATTCCCAACTCCGTTGTGGGAGATACTGATTATTATTACTCAAATAGTCCACCTTGAGAGGGTATCGAGAACAAAAATAGTCTTCACCCTACTCCTAAGGATGAAGAGGTCAAGGAAGTAACCGAAGTTTCTGCTGATAATAGACCTTCGTTCCCCTCAACTCCTCAAGCTGCAGTTGAGTATATTCCTATTATTATTCACACTCCACTTCCTCCTCCTCCTCCTCTTACTCATCAAACTATCGCAATACCTCCACCTCCTCCAATGGCTAATGTTCCCACTTTCTTGATGAATAAATATGCTCCCCTGGCATTACCCCAAGTGTCGAATGATATGCCCCAAGATTATCTGAAGGTCTTGCCCAGATTCAATGGAGAAAATGAAATTGATGCCCAGAAACACCTTGAGACTTTCTTCTCTTTTGCAGAGAACTTTAATGTTGAACATCTAGATGTGGTCTTAAGACTATTTGTACAATCTCTAGATGGTGAAGCTCGAAAATGGTTTAAGACATTGACTGGCCATTCTATTACCACTTAGGATAACATGGAAGACACTTTCCTCAGGAAATGGGGAGAGAAGAAAGATCATGGAAATTATCTCATTGAGTTCAATACATTAAGGAAGAGACACAATGAAGGAGTGTCAGACTTTATCAAGAGATTCAATAAATTGTATCTGAGTCTACCTGCTGATATGAAACCCCACCAAACTGCTGCTAAAGATGTTTTTGTAGCAGCCTTTGATTCATAATTTGGTTTCTCTCTTAGAGAAAGAAAGCCTGCTACTCTGGATGATGCTCAGTTAGATGCACTAGAGTTGGAAGCAAACTTTTCCTCCACTGGTAAATCAAAGGGGAAATCTGAACAAGATACGAGAAGAAGGGGCAAAGAAGAGGTATCTACCTCTAACCAAGACAGAGACTCAGACAAAATGGAAGAAATGAGCAAATTAATTAAGAAAATGGTTAAGCTTGAATTGGAGGCCAAGAATTCAGCCTTTAGAAATTTCTAGAATGCTCCAAATGGGGGATACAATCCTCAGTACAGGAAACCACCCTTGCAAATATTGCCAAGGGAAGCAAAAGAACAACAAGATCAAGTGCCACACCCATTGTACTTGGAAGGACCAGTATATGACTCCACTGAAGATGCTGCCTATGGACTCAAGGATGCAAATCTTGCCTTTTCAAATAGTGATGGAGAGGAATGCCCTTCACAAGAGAATGATAAAGCTGGGTGCTAATTGCAAGAAGAAGAAAAGATAAGAGACGCAAAAGAAGCAGATTTTGATCATTATTGTAAACAATTCGATGATTTCATGCAAGCTCATTTCAATAGAAGATATGATCTCAGATCTTCTAGGAAGAGGACTCGTACTGAAGAGAAAGAAGAAGAACTACCCCAGAAGGAAGCACCTGCTCAAAAGGAGTCTACAATGCATAAAGCTACAGACAAAGGTAAGCAGCCTCTAAACAAAATTTTGCAGTCTAATGATCAAATTCCTTCCTCCTCAAAAGTAGACATTCCTTCCAATACCAAATCTGTGTCAAAATAAGTCCAGCCCCCAGTTGAAAACAAAGAGCCAAAAGAGATTGTGGCAGAAAAGTCCCTTCCTGCTTTCAATCTACAAAAAGAACTAGAAAAAGTCAAAATCCCAGTTCCCTTGACTGAACTGTTGAAACAACCAGCATATCAATCTCAAGTCACATCTTTCATGCTCCCTCCAGAAGCACCAGTCATCCAAAATAGTCTCAATCTTCAAGAAGAAAGACCCATGGTAGTTTTTGGCCCCCATGTTGAGGAGGTATATCCCTCTACTCCTCCCTTCTATGTGTCTCTAGTGATTCATGACCTACTATTACATAACTGTATGCTAGATTCTGGAGCTTCCCATAATCTTATGCCTCTGTCAGTCATGGAACAAATAGGTTTGAAAATCACACGTCCATACAAAGACCTCTACTCATTTGATTCCAAAAGAGTTAAATTCTTGGGGATGATCAAGGATTTAGTGGTCAATTTGGCCCAAATCCCAGCAAAAAGTGTTGTAATGGACATAGTGGTGGCCGACATTCTAGCTCGCTTTGGTATGTTGATGTCAAGGTCCTGGGGAACAAAAATTGGTGGATCAATCAAGATGGATTTAACATATGCCACTATCCCAGTTTTTGGTGGCCAAGAGAGGAGGTTATACAGGGAGACTAGATTTGTCAAGATGGTGACAAAGGCTGACAACTCTGTAAATTCACTAGTCTATAGTAAAGAAGAAGATTTCTCATGCTTGATGCTGGAAGAAGATCAAGATTATGTTCATGAAACATCCTTTTGCCAGATCAAGACCGAGCAGCCTTCAAAAGGACATGAAGCAGAAGTATGGACACTACATTTTTATGGAGAAAATTCAAGAGAAGGAAATGGAGATGGAGTGCTACTGATTTCTCTTGCAGGAAAATGGATCCCACTGTCTTTTAAACTAGAATATGAAGCCAAAAACAATGTGGCAGAATATGAAGCACTCTTGCTAGGATTGCAGACAGCTAGGAGCATGGGTGTACAAAGTTTAAAGGTTCTAGGAGATTCAGAACTAGTAGTAAGACAGGTCAGGAATCAGTGTCAGACCAAACATCCTAGGCTAAGAGCCTATAGGAATGAAGTTTGGGACATGGTAGAGAATTTATTCTTGGCATTAAATATCTAGTTCATGCCCCAAGAATGGAATAGGATGGCTGATTCCCTTGCTGTAGCTGCTAGCACATTTCGACCACCTCAGAACCCTCTTTTAAGATATGAAGTTGAGGTGCATTACAGGCCTTCAATCCCGGACAACATTAAACACTGGCAGGTGTTTGAAGATGAAGAAAAGATGAAGAGATTCTTGGAAACAGTGGGAGAATTCTCCAATATGGAGATTGATGATGATGAAGAGGTAGAATCTGAAGGTATCGCAAAAAGAAATTGGGAGGAAAAAGTGGCAGGAATTAAAGTGTTGCAGTTAAAGGGAAACATAATACCTAAAGGGTTGGTGCCTCTAGAAAGATTATTTGACAAAAATGATGTCTCATTGTAGCCAAACAAAGTGGTAGAGGAGAGTCAGGTAGAAGACCTGAATTTGGGTACTGAGGCTGACCCCAAAACCGTCAAATTGTCCAAGACGATCCCTGGAGAATATAAAGAGCTATATCAGATATTATTTCAGTCTTACAAAGATGTGTTTTCATGGTCCTATCAGGACTTGAAAACTTTTGATATCAGTATAATGCAACACAAAATTCCATTGAAGGCAGATGCAAAGCCCCACAAGAAAAAGCTCAGACAAATCAATCCCCTGTTGTTGCCTTCTATCGAGAAAGAAATCAAGAAGCTTCTAAAAGCCAA
Source organism: Pinus albicaulis (assembly GCA_034641835.2). Classification (NCBI taxonomy): domain Eukaryota; kingdom Viridiplantae; phylum Streptophyta; class Pinopsida; order Pinales; family Pinaceae; genus Pinus; species Pinus albicaulis. The sequence goes on along the minus strand of CM076572.1, from coordinate 1,448,308,627 downwards.
AATAATAGTACCACTGAGGTACTATGAGTGGGTGGCAAACCTTGTCCCTGTGCGCAATAAGAATGGAGAGATAAGGCTATGTGTGGATTTTAGAAACTTAAACAGAGCATCCTTAAAGGATAATTATCCACTACCTAAAATGGATCACATCCTACAGAAAGTAGTTGGAGCTACCAGAATGTCAATGATGGATGGATTCTCTGGTTATAATCAAGTGGTTGTACTTCCAGAGGATCAAAAAAGGACTACTTTCACCACACCATGGGGTACATTTATGTATGCCAGGATGCCTTTTGGATTGATTAATGCAGGGGCCACTTTTCAGAGGGCAATGGATATTGCTTTTGTTGGGGAGCAAGATAAATTCTTGGTGGTATACCTTGATGATATCACGGTATTTTCAAAAAATGATGTTGAACACATTGAACATCTGCAGAGAACTTTTGAGAAATGCAGAAGGTATGGTCTCTCTCTGAATCCTCAAAATTCTTTATTTGCATTAGAAGAGGGAAAGCTTTTGGGGCATATCGTGACTAAAGATGGGGTGAAGATAGATCCTAAGAAGGTAGAGGTTATAAAAAGTATTTCTTTTCCCAGAAATAAGAAAGAGGTACAAATATTCCTTGGGTGCATAAATTTCTTGAGAAGGTTTATCCCTAACTATGCTGAGATAGTTAGGCATATAACAAATATGTTGAAGAAGAATAATGAGGTAAAGTGGTCACAAGAACCACGGGAGGCATTTACCAGGATAAAGAATGCTTTTTCAGAAGCCCCTGTGCTAGCTAGACCAGATTAAGGTAAGCCTTTCATGATTTTTTCTTTTGCATCACCTCATACAATAGCAGGGGTTTTATTACAGAAAAATGAGGAAGGATATGAGAAGCCTATTGCCTTTTTCAGTCATGTGCTTCGTGATGCAGAATTAAAATATAACATATTGGAAAAGTAGGCATATGCCCTAGTGAAATCCCTCAAAGCATTCCGTGTATATATCTTACAGTCCCATAGTACTACATTTGTACCTGCAACTGCTGTAAAGGATATCCTTATTCAGGAGGATAGTGAAGGAAAAAGGGGAAGGTGGATTGCTAAGATAGAGGAGTATGATTTAGACATACGCCCTACTAAGCTCATCAAAGGACAGGGGCTTGCCAAAATTTTATCTGAGTCAAACCGTCAAGCACTGGGCATAAATTTGTCTCTTATAACAGGTGAAGAATCTGAGGAGAAAGAGGAAAGACATGTAATTGGAGTAGCTACTCCAGAGACACATGTAAAATACCTCACCAGTCCGTGGTACAAAGAGATAGTAGAATATCTACTCACACTCAGCTGCCCCCCAAGTTGTGACAAAACTAAATATAGAGCGCTGAGATTGAAATCACAGAAGTATATAGTCACCAATGGTCAGCTACACTGGCGAGATCCCTCAGGGATCTTACTCCTATGCCTCACAGAAAATGAAGTAGAGAGCATTATTGCAGAATTTCATGAAGGGATCTGTGGAGGTCATTACAGCTGGAGGGCCATAGCTCATAAAATTCTGAAGGCTGGCTTCTATTGGCCAAATCTCTTTGGAGATGTTTTTTCCAGGGTAAGAGCATGTGATAAATGTCAGAAATTTGCAGAGAGACAGAAATCAGCACCATTTCCCCTTATTCCCGTGCACGTAGACGAACCATTCAAACAATGGGGCATTGATTTTACAGGTGAAATAAATCCCCCATCTAGTGGACAACATAAATGGATATTAACAGCCATGGATTATTTCACCAAATGGGTGGAAGCCATACCTACAACGAACGCTACAGATACTGTGATCATAAAGTTCATGGAAGAAAACATCATATCCAGGTTTGGCTGTCCTGCTAGGATAGTGACTGATAATGCACAGGCCTTCAAGTCTGCAAAATTTGTGAATTTCTGCCAGCAGTATAATATCATACTTAGTCACTCCACAGCTTACTATCCACAGGGATATGGATTATCATAGGCTTCAAATAAAACTCTGGTGAGGGCCTTGAAGAAGACTATAAATGAAAACCAAAAGAATTGGGATTCCCAGCTGAAATTTGCTCTAAGGGCTAATAGAATCACCAGCAAGAGAGCAACAGGGAAATCTCACTATGAATTGGTATATGGACGAGCAACAGTTTTTCCTGTATAGCTGGCTTTACCTGTGGCATGCTTCATGCAAGAAAGTCAGGAGGAGCCTGATGATATGATCAGAAGAATCAATCAATTAGTGGAATTAGAAGAAGCATGGGGCCAGGTGAATCAGATATTAATAGAATATCAAGAGAAGATGAAACGCATTTTCGATCAGCATGCGAAAGACAGGAAGCTACAGATCGGCGATTTTGTGCTTAGATGGGATGTCCAGAGAGATGAGAAAGGTAAACATGGCAAATTTGACCCCCTTTGGTTTGGTCCTTTCAAAATTGTGGAACTAGGGGGAAATAATACTTTCAGGTTGGAGAATTTACAGGGTGATGTGTTGGATGCCCCTGTGAATGGACAATTTCTCAAGCCATACTTTCAGTTCTGACTCAGGCCAAGGTAGCCTGGTGTATTATATTGTATGATAGTTTCCTTTTTATTTTCGTTTGAATAATGTGGGTGTTGTGATGAATTATAAAGTGAAAAATGAAGGTGTTAAAGAGCAGATTCTGCATACAAGATGATCAGAGGGTCTGCGAGTTCTTAACATGTCCAAAGATGAACATGTCATCCCCAGATGGAGCTGATGTTGATCATGATCCCTTTCACATAAAATTTCATGGACAATTTGGCTTAAAGCTCTCAAATCTCCCTCTTGCAGCTTTGGAAAACCATTCTCAAGCCTGTCGCTATCATTTCCTGCCTCCAAAACACCATATCAAAGGCTGGAAATGCATGTTTAAAAATATTTGTGGCATAGCCCCTTCAGCCAAGCCTCCGCCCCTTTCTTCCACAGGATCGAAAGCCAGAACCGAGAGCAAAAGCACTGGGCATTTATCAAAGAGTATCGGGCGCGTTCTGGGCCGTTAGATCAAACCACAGATCAACAGTTCACTACCCGTCTGCCTTGGTGATCCCCGCGCCCGTATCCACTGTTTAAAAACAACGGTCTACATCGCACCGCCTTTCGGCGGTAGGCGGTAAATCTCCACGGGCCAGCGATTCCATATGTCGTCTGCCACGCGTCCCAGCGTACGGCCCCAATACCACTCTCCATCGCGCATTAACGATCAGTCAAAGTCACGCAGTGATATGAACATGAACCGTCAGATCTGTGAGCCTCCATCCGACGGTGGTCGTGCTGCGAAGTTGCGCATGTGCTAATCCAAGTGCACAGTGCTCCGGGCCCACTGTCCATTGTCCCCCAACACAGTTTAAGCCGTCGATCTCCTCCTGAGATCAGACGATTTACATTCAGTCATATGCCCGCCATTGACTTTGCACCACCTCGTCATCCCCCCCCCTGCATACAATCTGTCGTACGTCCACGCGTCATAACTCCCACGTGTTCATCGCATTTTTCTCCACCATTCATATTCTCCATTCATAAGTCATATTTTAAAATTATACGTTAAAAACTCTTGCCAGTCCATCCTTCACCATTTCAACGTATTTTTTCACCACTCTGCATCATTTCGCCATTCTTCCAGTCTGCACAACCGTTTCCATTCATCCCACCACAATCCTCCATCCCTGTTCCTAGTTTTCCTTAACATGTTTGTGGATTTTGCAGGGTTACAGCTGAGAAGAACTGCTATGATTCATAGTCTCAAATCACTGTGATAGAGGCTACGACAAAGGACAATTTTTCAGAGGCGAAATTTATGGAAAAAGGATTTGGGAGGCTGTTATGACACAGCTCTCATTAAAGGAAGCAAGGTTAAAATCTATCAAACCCTCCAGAGTTATTCAAAGCGCAGATTTTTATAGATGAAGATATTAATGTTGTGGCAAAGAGTATCAATAGAAGATCCAGGAGTTCAGTGTCCAATATGGAAGATTTTCAATCTTAATTCAGGGTTTAGCTGGCAAAGGGTACGATGTACAAAAAACAATACCCTCCAGGTCTTCTTACAGCCAAATCTCCCTTCAGGAAAGGACATATTATTTATTGGATTTCATCCATACGTTATGTTCCTGAAGAGGCTTTCACCTAGCACATTTATTTCAAAGAACAGGCAGCAGAGTACTTACAGCACTTCAGCATCATCAAGCAGTATGGGCGTGCACGTCTCCACCATTTTGTCTTAATTATGCAATTAAATGTTTAGCACCCACCACTTTTACTAAGTTTTGGTTTCTTCTATAAAAACCATGAAAAAACGCTTTGTAAGGGTTCCAGATTTCTATCAGAAAATTATGCAGTGAAAGGATTTTTGCATGCAATTTGTAAAACTCTTGTATGAAGGTTCAAAGCCCATAGGGTATTAGTGAGGAGGAGTTCTGTCTGTCAAAGAGGATTCTGGTCTTTGGTATTTCACAGTCTGTAACTCTCTTTTATATTTTATTTAATATATCATTTCATCTCACCCACCTTTCTTGTATCATGTTTTGGAATGCGAGTGGCTCACTGACTCCTGGTAAGAATTCATCCTAGTTGATGCCCATTCTTGGGTCAGTCAAGCGCTTTAAATATGGCTCATGCATGATACGTTGTTTCATTACTCATCTAAACCGTGTTTCTGCTATATTAGTTGCTTTGGGAGGGTGCTTTTTAAAATGCTATTATCATGTATGGATTCTTAGATTGGTAAGCCCATGCATGGTGGTATTGTATATCTGGGTATCAGCTCAATGTTGACTAATATCTTCTCATTATTTCTTTCACTACATACACCTTCTGATAATTTATGTCTGTGCAGTATCTCTGAATCGGCCCGCTTTGCAGTAAACTGTCTCTTAATTGTCTGTTGCTTTTGTATTAGAGTTCTGCATCTTGCCTTTGCAGTATCTCTTTCTTTGTGTCAGTTTCTGAGGGTTTGGTCCCATTCTATTTCATTTACCTGTTTTCAGGAGATAGCATGAGAGTTGAAGCTGACAACTTCATCCACCATATTATAAGCTCCTTGCTATGCTAAGATGTCCTAGGTACTGGTCTATTACAACTCTAGGCTGTCTCTAGGAGTTACAACAGATAGAAAGTGATTCGTCGTAGGCAAGCCCACAACAGGAAATCATAGATCAAGTTTTGAAGAAATATATTGGCAAGGACTGACTCAAGGATGGTCAAAATGGAAGACAAATATTTTGCAGATGAATGGTCTGTTTGAATTGTCCTTTTGAATACATAACGACACTACAGATGGCTTGGTGACAATTGGCCCAAAGCTAATACCCAGAAACCGGCTGAAGACTTTCAATATGGTTTGATTAACTGTTAGGCAAAGGATTTTCCCAACCCAGGTGAACAAAAGTTTCGTGTTAAAGAGTGGTTAACGATTTTCCAAATAATCTAAATGTAACAAACAGGTTCGTTTTTCTCTCTTTTCCCCCACCATTTCTGGTAGGTACCTCTTTATTTTTGACAAGCTTGAGGAGGATAAAATTTTCTTGTTTATAAGCTCATACTTTGGATGAGTCCGACTTAGTTTAAAATTCGAACCCCAAGAAGGAGTGGTTCATCCCTGCTTAAAATTGAACAGGTCCTTTACTGTTAAATTTTAACGAGTCCAATATACGAGAAAATCGGTGTTTTTCAATTTTAGGGAGTTAGAAGAAAAACTTAAGAAAACTCCATGGGTGTACTTTTTCGTAAATTTAGTCTCTCGAGCCCGAAAAAGGATAAAATAATGTGGGAGAGAACGCTATTGACCGTAATTAGTCAATGTATACATTTTTCGTAAATAGTCCATTTCAGTCCGTAAAAGGGGTAAACTTATACTGAGGGGACGATCATTCATTTATTTTAACAAGTTCGAATAATAAAGTGCTCCACAATCTTTTCAATTTTTGAGAGTCTGAAAAGGGCTTAAAAGAGGACTCCAATGTTTTTCTTTTTCATAAATTTTTGAAAGAGTCCGAAAAAGTGATAAAAGTATGCTCTTTGTTGAAAAACAATCAATTTTCCCGAAAAATCCAATTTTCTGCACAAAAACTCGAAACATTACACATACCTGCTTAAGATAGATAAATTTTTTTTCAAAAATTACCTTTTTAAAGTGAAAAATAAACAAATTAAAAATTCATTTATTCGAAAAAACTTATAAAAAGGGCTTTTCTAACTTCATCTTTACCATTTGAGTTCAGAGTGAAAAGTGAGAGCTTTTGGGTAAAAACGTTCTTGTGAAGATTCTAGAAAATCCGTCCATCAGAATCAAAACCCGTCAGCTCCAGGTAGTCCACGTCCTCCTTAACTTGCATTCCATCCATTTACATTTTTCTTTTAGGCTTTAAATTTTATTTTTGAAGGAAAAATATGTTCAAAAAATCGCTTGTGAGGGTCCGCAGGCACAACACGCAGGTCCCGCGGACCTCGAATTATTCCTACAAAGAAAAAAGTCATGTGTTCACACTTATTGTGCAGTGCCCATGCATAACTACACATTGTATGTAAGAAAAGGGTGTGACCCCATGCAATGAATTTTAAAACTTAAATTTCTCAATTTTCACCCAAAATTTTTCAAACAAGTTTTTTCTAATATGTCTCTTTGTGTATTGTAGGACATTCAAAATGCTTACATGGCGAGAACGCAAGAACGAGGATGTAGATGATGTCACAATGAATCATATGCCCACAATGAAGGTAGTGAGAGCATGTGGATTGTACAAGTTTTGGGCCATACAGGGCATGAGGGCCAAAGTAGACCTCCTAAGATGGCTAGTAAACAAATGGGACACTCAGGACCAATGTTTTGTGATAGGTGGCCACCAGCTCGAAATTGAGCCAGAGGATATATATCTTTTGACTGGTTTCCCCAAGAGGGGTGAACAAATATCTCTGTTTGGGACTAGGCTAGGTGGCCAGTTTGTCGCTAGTCTTCGACTAGAGTTTTGCGATGATCGAGCAGACCCCAAGGATAAACAGATTGATATTAAAACTATCATCCAACCTGAGCTCAAAGTTATTTCATTCACTGTTACTAGACTGTGCGGGAGTGCATCATTGAATGTGGCTACTGGGTCCCAAATGCGGATTGCAGTAGATTACTTTCGAGGCACCATATTCAATTGGTGCAAAGCAGTATTAGCCAATGTGAAAGGCCAACTAACCAGAGAAAAAAATGGAAAGTTAAACAACTTTGGTTACAGATCCATTATGGTTACATTTTCTTTGGAGAGGATTCCCTTACTAGCTCTGCAGCTCATTCCAATCGATGTTGGTCGACCTCAAGAGCCCAAGATGGTTCGTTGGGTTGCTTTGATGGCCCTCCATAGTGATGGTGGGGAGATTGTGAGATTTCCTTCTACATATTTTCATTGGCTGGAATGCCAAATTTTTGTTATAGAGGACTTTCAATATGTTGGGATGGACGTCCGCGGCGATCGAGACATGGCTCTTCCAGTAGGAGAAAAATGGGATGATTCAGGTAAAAATAATTTTCAACATTTTCTAAGTTCTAATTTTTTTTTTTTTTGTATTTTAATCGTCCAAAACTGATAATCAAAGTTTTAAATGCATACATGGGCCCACGACAGCCAGTCACTCTCCAGCCTTATGAGAGGAGACACCCAGCTGTAGCAGCACCAACCCCACAGTGCCAATCAGTAGAGATCCTAACTGACTTGGAGCATCATCTAGAGCGCTTGACACTAGATATTCCAGAAACTGATATAGATGATATTCCACTTAGGTTACATATGTGATTGGGGTTCCAGGACCTTTTAGGAGGTTCCTCCGTAGGGTGGCCCGAGCATTATTTTCTTATCGTGATCATCACCAAGGATAGGATGATCAATTTTGTAGACTCGTGACATTTTTGACCTTTTGTATTATCATTTTTGTCGATCATAAGGTGTTTTTCAACCTATAATCGAAGACGATGTATATTTTGAAACACATTTCTATGCTATGATATATCATTATTACCAGTTATCTTGTGTAACATGTTATCGAATGTTGTGTCATTTACTATTTTGATTATTCCAAATGTCTATTTATCATACTAGAAGCAATTGCATCTGCCAATGTATTTAAATGTCTTGGAATATGCTAATATTCAATGTAATCAAATTCACGTTCCAAGAAAAGAACTCTAAAAAATAACTGTAATAATACTGGATTTCTAATGGCATAAACCCTGTTAAGCTGTAATACAATGAGTTCAGAATCCAACCTAACAATCAAACTCTGAATTCCAAATGATATGGATTCAGATAGTAACTCAATCACTGCACTATATTCTGCAATGTTATTCTTTGTTTGACCAAGGCTTACCCCATGCATAGATAGTAATTCATCAGAGGGTGAATAGATAACCCAACCAGTAGAAGAAATGTTCCGTGTGCTACGACAATCACCATCAGCAAAACCAATGTATGTTTGAAGAGACGTCGACATCTACAATATCAAGAGTAAAACTCAGATAAGTAGGAATAGTGATAAGAGCACACTCTAAACTAGGCATGATTTTATAATCTAAGACACACCAACAGTAAAGAAACTAATCTAACAAAAATATCCACTCAGAATTTAAGCATAATATTTCTTCAGATAAAGCCCATTTCTTGGTTTATCTAAAGAGACCCTGTCAAAATCTATCAGTTCATATGCCCATTTTTACAGCTTTCACTTAAAAATGTAAGGACCATGCCACATAGGTACAAATTTTCCAGCCCCTAGCTTATTGTTCGCTTGATCGTATACTAAAACTAGGTCTCCTTCTGAAAAGTTATGAGGTGTAACATTTCTGTCGTACTGAGCTTTCATTCGTTTTGCATGAGTCTCATTTGCTAACGAAGCAATGCATCGATTCTCATCTAGCTGAGCTAAGTACAAAAAACGTTTCTCTTCTTCAGAAGTAGCTGGGAGTAATTCTATGGCTAATTTTAATGATGAAATTTCACATTCAATAGGTAACACAGCTTCCAAACCGTAAACTAGTTGAAAAGGAGTGAAACCAGTTGATGTTTTTTATGAGGTCTGATATGCCCAAAGTGCTGAAAATAACATGGTATGCCAATTCGACTTATGAATACCAATGATTCGTTTGATCATAGTGACTAAAACTTTATTGATAGCTTCAACCAGACCATTAGCCTGCGGGTAATATGGAGTAGAAATATCGTGGCGTAGGCCAAGTTGATCTGTTAGTTCAGTCATCATGATATTTCGAAAATGACTTCCATGATCCGTAATGATAGCTTGAGGAACACCGAATCTAGCAATTATATGATTGACCACGAAATTTGCAGCAGTCTTGCCATCTGCCTAAAATGTAGGCATCGCCTTGGCCCACTTAGTAAAATTATCTACCGCTAGGATAATATATGCATGCCCCCCGGCCGAGTGAGGGTTACATGTAATAAAGTCAATACCCCACTTTGCGAAAGGACCGACAACAATTATAGGGTGAAGAGGAGCGGGTGGTGCACGCATTTTACGATCAAAGACTTGACAATTGTGTCATTTTCGGATTGCATAGATACAATATTTGAATAAGGATGGCCAGAAATAACCAGCACGCAATATCTTTTGGGCTATGGCATACCCAGACATATGACCGCCACATGCTCCAGAGTGACAGTCATTCAGAACCTTCTCAGCTTCTTCATGAGTAAGACAACGTTGGAAAATGAAATCCGCTCCATGACGATAGAGTGTATCACCAATAATATTGTATTGTTGGGATTGGAAACGTATTTTCCGTCGCTGAGATCGTGAGATTTCAGGCCGAAAAGATTGGGTTTGGAGATAAAAAATAATATCCCGATACCAAGGATCAAGAGTACTGATAATAAACAAGGATTCATCTGCAATGGGCTGCTCCGCCATACTTTCAGTATCAGTACACGGGAAATCACACATCAGTTCGGCAAAAACCAAAGACTTCTTTGCCTTGGATTTTTCAAATCCCAAGTCAAATTCCTGCAGGATAACTATCCATTGGGAATACTTTCCCCTTAGCAATTGTTTGGTCGAGATATACATCATAGGGTTACAGTCAGAAATCACTATGGTTTTGCGTAATAAGATGTAGTGACGAAATCTTTGGACAGCTTGGATAGCTGCCAAGGCCAATTTCTCCACATGTGAATATTTGATTTCAGTCAGATGCAGATTTCGACTAAGATAGTAAATCGATTTTGAATTCATCTTCCTGAACTAAAACCATCCCAATGGTGGAATGAGAAGCAGCGAGGTACAAAAATTAATCCTAGTTGTAATTGGGAGGATGTAGTAACGGTGCATGGGTCAACGTGTGTTTGAGTGCATCAAAAGAGCGATCAACGATCTCATCCCAAAAGAATGGAACGTTCTGTTTTAACAACCTGGTAAAACCCTTTGTTAACTTGACGTAGTTAGGAATGAAACGACGTCAAAAGTTTGCTTTCCCTTGCAAACTTTGGAGTTGGAAAAGAGTCAAAGGAGGAGGTAGATTGACGATAGCTTCAACCTTCGATGGATCGACACGAATGCCTGATTTTGAAACGACAAATCCAAGTAAGCGACCCGATTCTACACAGAAAACACATTTGTGTGGATTCAACCGAATTCGATAATGCCTACATCTCATAAAGATAGCTCGTAAATGAGTGAGATGATTGGATCTACGCGATGAATGGTCAGGTAAATCATCGAGATAAGGTTGCACAATGTGCTTGTTGTCATGAAATGCGTAAGACATAGCCCTTTGAAAATTTTCTCCAGCATTCTTCAATCCAAAGGGTAGTTTGAAATAAGAAAATTTTCCCCACGGAAAAATGAAAGCTATTTTAGGTTGATCAGCAGGAAGTATGTTGATTTGATTGTAACCGGAAAAACCATCCATAAAGGAGAACATTTCACTACCGGCACAATCATCAATAATTTGATCGATATAAGGGGTTGGATAATTGTCTTTAGGACAAGCTTGATTAATATCCCTATAGTCGATACATACTCTTATCATTCCTTGTTTTTTGTTGACAGGAACAATATTCGATACTCAATCGGTTAAAGGAATTGGATAAATGAAACATGCATGAAGTAATTTCTCAACTTCGGCTTTGATAGTAGCAACTTTTCTCGGATGTATCTGACGTAAGCGTTGTCAGACAGGTTTAGCATCTGGGTAAGTCTTAATTTCATGGACAACAATTGACGGATCGATTCCTGGCATTTCTTCATATGACCAGGCAAACACGTCATGGAATTCTTGAAATATGGCTTTATAAGTTTGGATTTCATAGTCCGTACAGGAAGCACCTATATGAATGTTTTCAACAATTCCTGGCTTAACTGAAATGTCAATAGGAACCGTTCGAGAGATATTTTCCAAATTTAACTCAGAATCAGAATGTTGCAATGGATTCTGTGGTTCTTTGACATAATCAGTAGTAAAAATAGAAGAAAAATCATTTTAAAAATGATCAAGCTCAGGTAAAAATGAATATCGGTGATGTAGATCTTCCCATGGTAAATCATCAACAGACAAGAGTTCACGAATCTGCTCATCAGTATGAACAAGAATAGGAAATGTCGTTGTAGCTGAGCTAGATATGGAAAGTGATTCCTCATGGATCACATTCATTGGATCAATTTCGGTTGAAGAAGGATCAGAAAACGACTGTACAGCCTGATATGCAATTTCAAAGGGACTCAAAGGCATCGCGCCATCAAATGAATCCACCTCAGAATTGGAAGGTATGATCCAAGGATCATCAAAAGTAATAGTATTCGATGAAATCATATAAATATTTGCGATAGTAGGCGATACGTTAGGATCAGGGAAGGAAAAATTTCCTAGTAAACCAAAATATTTAATCAAACCTACACCGACATCCTTGTAAGGGATAGTCGTTTTACCGATGTGCTGGATACTATCTGTAGAGGCTGGGTCGGATGAGAAATAAGTCAGATTGTCTATCGTAACGATATTTCCTTTATGAGTAAAATTGATAAGCCGGAAGACCGATGAAACAACAACAGTCATAGCATAAGACCAACTGCGACCCAGGAGAAGGTTGTAATCTAGAGGGGCATCAACCACCTCCACATCTAGATTTATGGTTTTGCCTTCGAACCCTATAGGTAAATCCTGCAAAATACCAAAAGGATGGAACCTTCGGCCATCAAAAGCCTTTAGAATTGTCGGAGACTGATTGAGTGTGGGAGAACCAAGCGATTTCCAAAACTGGATCGACATAATACACGTAGAAGCCCCTTCATCAATCACAGTACGAAAGTAAGGTCTGTTTTTGACTAAAACTGGAATTTGGAAAGCCATTTGATGGGGTAGGCGGGGTGTACTATTCTCTAAATCGAATATTATAAGGTTCGAATCCTGAATATTGGTAGCTCCTATGGCAGACAATAATAATTTACGCTGTGCCGGGCACGATTGGAGCACTTCCAAAGCCAACATTGCTGAAGGGGAAATAGCTAAGTCCTCAACAATGTTGTAATTCTGAGTAGCTCTCGCATGTGGATTGAAAGCTGATTTACAAAGTACACCTTTAGCAGGCGGTTTGATTACTAAGTATGAGTTGGGTTTCTCGATCTGTAGCGGATCAGATACAGGAGGAGGTGTAGTTGATGTGTTTGAATTAGAAGATTCTGCTTCTTTACCACCAACAGGATTCTTGCTACCATAATCTTGCGATCGCGTCGCAATCCTGACATGAGACATTATCATAATGGGTTCTTCTAAGGCGTTCGAGGAAGAACCAATCATCTTACTATCTTGAGTAGGAAAAGGATCCTTCAAGATAGTAGGCGTTTGAGAACCTTTAACAAATTTCAAAACCTCTGCTCGATGTGGGCATTCTTTGGTAAAATTATCCTCGTCACAAATGAAACAAGGATAGCAAGTTTTACGTTTTTCATCAGTAGATTCATTTTTATCTGTTTTATCTTTTGAAGTTTGTTTGTTTTTATTATTCCCCTTATTTTTACTGCCGGATTTAGATTTGGTCGTAGATGGCTCTACGACATGGATGTCGGTAGAAAATTCAGTGGAAGAATCTCCTTTCGGGGAATCAGGTAAAGTTATTATAGGAGAAGAATTCTTTGAAGATTTATTCTTGCTTTTAGTACTAACTGAACCAATCATACCATCAGTGGCATGAGACCCTGAAGGAGCTGTAGTTATTTGACCGTGTTTTGGAAGATCAGGGATTTTTTCATGTAAAGTACCTGACTGCGTATAAACGAGGTCAAGCTACTGAGCCTGAGCAATGACTTGCTCTTCAGTGACAACTCCTCCCTTAGCTACATCTTCAGTGATTTTGGGTAATAATGATTTAATGAACCATTCTGCCAAAATTTTATCCGGAATGAAAAATTTCACTAAACGCCTTCTACGTCACCATTCGTGAATATGATTAGAAATATATGTGGACGTGGATTGTTTTAGTGAAGTCAATAGTTTCGTGCCATTTTCATATCTGACAGGCAACTGAAAATGAGTTAAGAAAGCAGTGGCTAACTGATTGAAATTATTAAAAGAGCCTCGTGGTAACTCAATGTACCATTTGGCAGCAAGACCAATAAGAGTTTGTTGAAAAAGGCGTAACCGAATTAAATCATCAATTATCAAATTAGACGCATGTTGACGGGAAAATATGTCCGGCCAAAAGTAGGGGATCTCCCCGGTAGAAAGTCCCAATTAGACTTTGAACCGTTTGGAATAGGGATCCCGTCCGGGGTGTGGGTCCGGCTACCGCTTAAATGACTTTCTCTTCGGTCTTGAAGAACCTGATTGGACCTGCAGACATACACTTATTCACATGATACATAATACATGACTGATGTATCAAACTGATATATAACACTTTGCGTAGCAAGGTAATGAAAAAAATGCATACGCCCAGGAAGTGTCGTGAGCAACACATCTATGGGGTAATGCATGCAAGATAATCTGACCACTAAAGAAACAGTTCTTTGTGGCAAGGATATCCCTTAACTTTCCGAAAGATGCAACGAAATGCTAATAAAATAGTTCATTAAAATTCATTATAAGAACACATGGTAAACTTGAGCATCATCAAGCACAATCACAGATAGCTATGGAGTACAAATGATACTATTAAGAACACAGCTTCATTAATCATACGATATTCTGAAACTATACGCAGAATACACACAGTTTTGTCACAGCTAAACACATCATCCAACAAAGGGGTTTTAACAAGTATCTGAATTACATATGTGCAAGAGTATAACCCTTCAATTACAATGCAATATTGCCCTTCAGTCCACCAAAAGAGAAGCCCCTAACTATGTACCCTGCAGGGGTATTTATATATTCAAGAAACACCCTTTGGGCTTTCCGACGCTTCGACTTCCCGACGGTTCAGCTGCCCTGCGACCTTGGAAGAACATGCGACCTGTGACCTGCGGAAGTGATTGTGACTTGCGACTTAGGTGTAGGTGCGACTTGCGACCTGGGTGCAGGTGCGACTTGCGACCTGGGGACGGTTGCGACCTGGGGACGGTTGCGACCTGTGACCGAAAGAACTCAGCTATGGAGGTGGTCGTGTGATTGAGAGATCTAGAGCGTCAATCTTCTTCCCCTTGAGGAAATCTTGCCAGGTCTGGTAATCCGCTGCTATAGGGGAGACTAGAGGGATTTCCTCTTTTAATCGATGCATACATTCCAAGGCATTCGGTATCAGAGTTTCCTTCTTCTGGGAGATCTGGATTGAGAGGGAGGCAAGCTTGGTATAGATTTGTACTGGAGTGACAAGCAACTGACTTAGGTTCTCTTGTGATGCCTCAAATTCTGGTGCGGCAGCAGCTTTTCTCACGGGTTGTAGAAAAGACTGAATTTCCTGATCTACTTGCTCCCAATCTTTAGTTTCGTCCAGTGCCCCTAACGACGGAATGTGATGAAGAGCGTTCATGGAGTCTATACCACTGATCAGGTGATTATATGCAGACATCACTTTGTCCAAATCTTTGGCCAGCTTGTCTTTGGACTGCATCTTCATCCGGATTTGTACTTTTGCGTCTTGTGTGTGACTCCAATCTTTCCTAGGCACATTTTCGGGAGCTTGATGGTACTGCGCTGTCCAGTTTATCATTCTGTCCAAAGCTACCGAGGCCTCCTTGAGCTGCTCATGATTCTCTTTGGTTTCCGCTCGTGCTTCTGCCAATGGGGCCACTGTTTGTTTTAGGGTGAGCATTTCTCTATATACTTGCCTCATGGTCATTTCCAATACATCACATTCTTTCATGATTGCCAGTGGGACCTCATTGACTTGGGAAGGCTTACTTTGGAGCTGTCGCACTTCACTCTCCAGTACTGATCTCTCCTGTTCCGCTGCTTTTAGCCTATTTTGTAGGGAAATAATCTCCCTGCTCATTCTAGTGACATTCTCCTCCGTGGCCGCGGCAAAAGCGGTACCTGCTGATGCTATCATTACAGGGTTAGTCCTTGTATCCAGGACTATGTCCTTTTCAGTGGCAACCGTAGATATGGCGGGATGGCTTTGCACCAAGGATTTTCTTTTCTCTTTCCGTATTTTGAAAGAGAATTGGTCAAATGTCAATCTAGTCAGGTCGAAGACCTCTTCTTCTTGTTCCCTGGGAAAGTCGTCACCAGAGAGGATACTTCTCGTGCCACTCGGAGGAATCTCCAGGGGAGATATGTCGATGTCCTCTATTAGTTCATCCTCTTCATCCTGTCGTTGTCCTTTTCTTTCGTCCTTTTGCCGGCTCTCGGCTTCCGCCTTGTCATGTTCCTCCTTCTTCCTGCGTTCTGTCTCTGCCTCTGCTTCTCTTTCGGCTTTTATTTTACGCTCTGCCGCGACATCTTGGTCTGCCTTCTTTTGACGTTCGGCTTTGTCAAGTCTTCCTTAAGTGCTTGTTCTGCCGCCGCCTGTGCTTCCTTTTCCTGTCTTTCCTTTTCCTCGGCCTGTTTCCTTTTCCGCTCCGTCTTTGCATCTCTTCTACGTTTCTCTTCCTCTTCTTTCATTTTATTTTCCTCTTCCTTCTTGGCTTGGGCCTCTGCTCCTCTTAGTTGATCCAAGGTGTCAGGCCCTGTACTGGTCCGGATTTTCTTATCTCTGGAGGAAGAAGAGCCTCCTAGTTTATGGCTCCTGTCTTCTAAATTTTGGTGATCCTCCTCTTCTCGGTCAGAGTCAATCCCCGGAGCTAGTTGCCTGTCTGCGTTGTACCAGTTTCTTTTCTCATCCTCTGCCGGGCGTTCGACATGCTGATAGCTCCATTTAAACTTGGCCCTCTTACAGTGCTCAGGAACTATCTTGACCAGGTCATATGTTCGGTAATCCAGATTTTTAAAGTGATAACCTTTTATCTCTTCCCCTTGAGCCCCTACTTCTCTTAAGTCCTTGAATGTATAAGCACCGATGGTGAGGGGCAGAGTGGGCCAAGGTTTCTTCTTTCCTTTGGAAAGGACATTGGAGAAACCCGAGGTCATCTGGAAACATACCTCCTGCATAAGCACCTTGTCGGTAATAAACCTAGGCAGAGCATGTGGTGCTTTGAATGTGCCAAATACTCGAATGAATGTATATTCAGCGAATGGAAACCAGTGCGCCACCTGGCCTAGTGTCTCCATCGCCCACCAAGACATGCAGGGGGTGTCTTGGCCAAATAGCTTCCGGTAAAGGGCGGGAATGAATATCTGAGAGATTTTCTCAATATCCGGCTTGTACCTGGATTCCCAGAAAACCTTGGTCTGCAAATGAATTGCTCGGGTCTGTGTGGAGTCCCAGTTATGTGGCCATCCCTCGAAATGCAGTTGGGCACAGACAGCATCTAACAGATACGAAGCCATATAAAACTCTGACGGCGTTCCTTCATCTGGGGCTAAAGCCGAAGCCAAATTCGTTTGCATTGAGCCCATTAATATGCCAGCCCAGTTGAAACGAGTGCCGTGCACCGTTACATATTCGATTATAGTTGCCCATGCGCCGTTGAAGGTGGTGGCGTCCGGACGTCCGTACAATCTGCAAAGCATGGCGGCCACTAGTTTATACACTTTCCTCAGACCGGCCACCGGGTACTCCTGGTCCTTCTTGACTTTAAATTTGTCCGGTTCCGCCCACCATTTCCTGATTGTATCAACCACAGGTACTTCATTGGTAGAAGCCCATCTCGGGGTAAAGTTTTCCTCCGGTTGGGGCAGCGAGTAGTAGACCTGGGCTTCTGAGCCCTCCAACGTTGCGAAAGCTTTACCTTCGCTATCTCGGATTACGAACCTCTTGGGATCCGTTTTCTGTATGATCCAGTCTAATACTTCTGGGCACGGGAAGATGGCTGGATGTGCCCCTGCTAGATGTAATTTGGATCTGTTGACCTTTAGGTATACTTCCCGGTCCGGGAGATCTTCTGGAAACTCATCTTCTGGTATAGCGAACTCGTGGTATACTTCATACCATCTCAGGCTGTCCCCTTTTGCGAAGGTGCAAAGGGTATCTCTGTATATTGGTGGAGGAGATGTTTGCGCGTCAGTGTCTGATTCTTCTTCCACCACCTGCTTGCCTTTCTTTCGGGACACTGGGGGTGCCATGTCGCTAGAGTCGGAGAGGACTGGTATCGTGTCTGTTCCAAATTCACCCCGGAAGAAAACGCGCCAACCGACCTGTCAGAGCAATTTCTAAATTTTCGCTGCAAGTGACAAATGCGACCTAGCGACCTACCCTTTTAAAAAAGGGTTGCACGTGCGAGCACTTAATGAGGTCGCAAGTTGGTAGAGTGCGACCTTGCGACCTGGCGACCTTAAGGTCGCAAGGTCGCTGAGTCGCAAATTTCTTTAATTCCGAACCATGCGACCTTGCGACCTGACGACCTTAGGGTCGCGGGGTCGCATAGGTCGCAGGGGTCGCAAATTCTTTAATTCCGAACCATGCGACCTTGCGACCTGGCGAACTTAGGGTCGCGGGGTCGCATAGGTCACAGGGGTCGCAACTTCTTTAATTCCGAACCATGTGACCTTGCGACCTGGCAACCTTAGGGTCGCGGGGTCGCATAGGTCGCAGGGGTCGCAATTGTTTTAAAGTATGGATTCGCGACTTAGCGACTTGCCCTTCAAAACTTCACTTAGCTTTTTTCCTTTTAGTTTCAAAGGGGCTCCAAAAATTTTGAAGTGAGTGTTATTATTTCTTGTATTTTGGAGGGTGTTGTAGGGGCTACAACACACCCCATCTGCATTGAGAGTGCAAGGATAGATCTAATCGATGAGTATCTCGCAACTGGTGTGAAAGTATCCTCATAGTCAATCCCCTCAACTTGTGAGAATCCCCAGGCTACAAATATAGCCTTGTACTTCTCCACACTTCCATCTGCTGGTTGCTTCACCTTATAGGTCCATCTAGATCCAACCATTGATTTTCTGACTAGTCTTGGGATAACTTCCCATGCACTGTTATTGACGATGAAGTCATACTCCTCAACCATGGCGTCAACCCAAATTGGTTGCTGCAATTCTTCCTCAAAAGATGATGGTTTTGTCACACTACACTTGCTCATAAGAGCCATGTATCCAATAAATCTGTCTAGATATTGTCTTTGTCTGCGCAGTGAAGTAGGTGCTCCTACATGTTCTGCCGCATCAAATCTCAATCTATCAGCTTCTTTGATGCGCCTTCTATTATGTTTGGTGGATGGCTTCTCTGGTGGATGGCTCTGCATGAGTGTTTTCTACCACTCCATGATCCTTTGCATGTGGCTTCTCCACATCTTGAGGTTCATCCTTTGGAACTAAGAATTCCTCATATGCATGCAAATAAAGCTTCCTCTCATAGGAAAATCGCATGGCTTTCTCCTGATCAAATTTTATATCCTGTCTCACAAAAGTCATCTTGATGTTTGGAAAATACACCTGATAGTTGTAGGGAGTATTATTGTACCACACAAATATCCCAATCTCAGTTGTTGGTTCAAGCTTCTTCCTGGAATCCTTGGTCACATGGAAATAGACAGATGAGCCAAAAATTTTAAAATATGAAACATCAGGTTTCTTACCAGAAAATTCCTCCTCGGGTGTACTCATGCCAAGTATCCTATGAGGACTATGGTTTTGCAAAAATACCATTGTGTTGGATACCTCTACCCACAGATGCAACGGTAGGCCCTAATCATGCAAAATTTCTCGTGTTGCACCCACAATTGTTCTGTTCTTTCTTTCTGCGACCCCATTCTATTGTGGGTTATGAGGCACAATCAACTCTCTCTGAATTCCTTCTTTGCTACTGAAGTTCTTGAATTCATTGGATATGTGCTCACCATCATTATTTCTCCTAAGAGCCTTCACATGCTTCCCCGTGCCTTTCTCAACCAGTGCTTTGAACTCGCAAAATTTTGAGAACGTCTAATCTTTCTTCTGTATGAAGTAGATCCAACACTTTCTAGAAAAATCATCAACGAATATCACATAATACCTGTGATTTTCTATCGAAGTTGTAGAGAATGGTCCACACACATCTTAGTGAATTGTCTCAAGGATTTCTGCTGCTCGGTTCTCCTTCTCATGAAAAGTTTCCTTTGCATACTTACCCATGGTACATCCCTTGCATGTGTCTATTTGTGCAAGAGTACCCTTTAGAAGCCCCATAGAAATATGTTGCATGACCTTCAAGGCTCCGTGGTGTAGATGGGCCAATCTCCTGTGCCATAACTCACCCTCATCCCGACTCACCACTTTGTCTTCCTTACCCATAAATGCTGCGCAGCCATCTACATCAAGTTTGTAGATATTCTTCACATGAATCCAAATTTTCTTGGCTTGTCATGTGGCTTTGTGACGAAGGAATGCTTTCCCTTCATTGAAAACCACATCATAACCTCTATCCTTCAACATTGCAACTGAAACTAAATTCTTTTTCAAGCCTGGTACATGCATTACATATTTTAATAAGAAGGGTTTACTTGACTATCTTTGGAAGGTAACTGTACCGATCCTGGTAGCACTATACCTCTCGTCATCACCCATTTCGATATGCATCTGGAGATCCTTCTCCTCCAAGCTACTAAAAATTTCTTTGTCTCCCGTCATGTGGAAAGATGCACCACTATCCAAGTACCACACTGATCCCATCGCACTAGACACCATGCATGTGATGAGTGATAAGTCCAACTCAAATTGCGAGGTCAAAGCCTCACCAGCTATAGATCCTGAAGCCTTCTTGTTCTTATTCTACTGTGGACAATTAGTGGCATAATGTCCATTCTCGCGACAGTGAAAACATTTCACTCTAGAAATGTCACGCTTCTTGCCTTCTTTGCCGATCTCAGATTTGGAATAGGATTTCTTTCCCTTACCCTTCTTTGCCTTACCAGCTAAGGCACAATTTTCCTCATCATATATCTTAGATGAGGATCCATCCCTAGTATTCCGCTTGAATTCTTCTTGCACCAAATCCAACCAAAGTCGATCCCAATATGGCAGTTTCTCCCTCTCATTGACAGAATCCTGATAACTATTCCAACTCTTGGGAAGGCCTAGAAGAGCTAGGCTCACCAAGTCATCATCAGCTACAGTAATTCTGACACTCCCAAGCTCATCTCTACATTGGAAAAACTTGGTTAAATATTTCGGAATAGTTTCACATTTCTCCATTTTGATTTTCCTGAGCTTGTCCTTTAGTGCCAATTTTCTGTGGTCACTGCTACTCTGAAACAGATCTGTCAAAGCCTTACACATTGCATATGGAGTCAATTTTCCATGGAGAGTTGAGACAATGTGGTCTTGTACTCCCTCCAATAAGATCTTTCTCGTCTTTTCAACCTTCTTTTGCCAAGCATCAAGAATAGCGACATCTGCTGTTGCGGGTTTGGGAATGTCATTATCAATGAATTCTTTCAACCCGTTGTCCTCCAGAACTTCCTTTGTCCTATATTTCAATGAAATATAATTAGAAATACCCTCGAGTGCATATTCCAATCTCAAGCCATTGAAATCCAACTTTATCTTGATCCGCCTGTCACACCAGAGAATATTTTTTCAAATTCGAATGCTATTCAACTCAACCTCAATTTCTTCTCCACTATAGTGATTTCCTGCACTTTGATACCATGTACAAATTATACAAACAATATGTATACCAATGGATTAAATCCGATCATGCGATATACTAAAGAAAGATATTGAATCCTTCTACAAATCATTTGCGAAAAATAAACACGATCGCCAATCACAACAAGTAAAGAAAGAAGCAAATCAAACCACAACACAAATATTTTCCCGGGGAAAGCTTACTACTCAAAACCCATCTATATTCTATTGTATATTCACCAAGGAATCATGAAACAATTACAATTCACTCTTCTCACAAGAGTCTCCTGCACTCTCACAATTGTCTCACACTAATCCAGATAAAATCGACCAACACTTAGCCAATTTTCAGCCTCTGCTCAACCTGTCTTTCTTGCACAATTCATGTGGAATGCAATTCCTATTCTTTAGGAAATTTAGCCTTCCAAAACTATGCAATGCTCATTGGAAATCCTATTGGTGTTTTACTGCATGCGAGCAACCTACTAATAATAAAACTGATAGTTAACATCCCTTTAACATTTGTCTCAACTGTGTCTCCACTAGAACTGACATGCATGGATCTATTAATAGTAAATCATCAGTTACATGAAAGATCACTGCATGTGAATTAAATCTTATTTAATTCACTTTACCTCTCACTAGTGCAATGAACAGTTACAACTAGTAAAACTTATTTTAACTCAATTAATTGAGTTAATTGATTTCTCATGCATTAAAACAATGCACTAACTACAACTTGAACTCTAAAACACATAGAATCACTCTGCATGCCTCACCAACCATCCTCAACTCTAAATTCATGAGCTAACTAAGTTTATCACACTCGGTTAACTATTAAAAGTGATTATGAGATAAGATTACATTTAATTGTCCAATTTAATTAAGGGAAAATTAAATTAGACACACATTTCTTGTTGACTTTTCAACAGGTCCAATATTATCATAAAAAAATCTAATGTGTTTAATTTTATTGTCGATGACTACTATATTAAGGGATAAATTGAGTCCAAGCACATGTTCAATGTACCTATGGTCTAAAATTTTCTTTCCAAGGTTGTCCTTTAGGAAAGAGATGAAGTTGTGGTGATGGTTTTTAATCATCGATTTATGAAACAAATTAGCTATTTTCCCTTTAAGTGATTTAAATCTTGATATTTTCTTCCAAAGAATTTCCTAATGTTTTTTTAATATTATAATTGGATTTTTAGAGATTATTTTTCTACAAAAGTGATTCGTTCTAGCCTAATAAAATTGTAACAGCTACATTTTGTAATCCAAATCACTTTCAAATTTGAAAACCTCTCCAAAATCCTCCTTACTCCATTTCTTGAGTCAATATTTAATCAAATTAATGCATTGTTCAAAAAGGTACATGGTGGTGCCCTAAATCATTTTTTCTTCTTACAACCATGCTGAAATGTTTTCTTTAAAGGAAGGGTGATTGAGCCAAAAATTTTCAATGTGAAAAGTTATATTTTTAGGATTTCCTTTAGATCTAGTTTGAGGAAGATGAACCAGTGATCCAAACCAAAAAAATTGAGGATGGTGGCTATAGGTTTTAACCCTGAACATAAATTATCTACACACGAATCTTATAACAGAAAATAAAAAATAGCGAGAGCATAAAACATAAAACAGATAAACACAGAGATTTTCCCCTGGATCCCAAATCGGGACGACCAACTTGATTTTTCCTTATATTCCTTTTAGTGTTAACAAAACATATATATACATGCCGAAGCATACATAAGCCCCAATCCATTAACCCTAGATTAGAACATAATTGTAGTTCCCTTAGTGGATCTACAAAATACCAGGGGTCAAAAACCATCGTACCCCAAAAAACCATGTGCAAAATCATGCACAAAACATGGGTGGGTCCGCTTATGAGTGGGACCACATACCAAAAAAAATTTTTCCGGGGCGCTGCCCCGGACCCTAACAGGGGGGGCTGCCGCAGCCCCTGTGACCCCCCTGCTGCGCCCGGCACAACTTACAGCGCGTGGGGCTAGTCGTGGAAAGAATATAACACATACACAATATTCTCCCACTTGTTGTTTTCTTTCCACGGGGCCACGGGGAGGAAACTTAGTCATTGGGCCAATTCTTCAACACCCATTGTTTCTCTACACCAAGAGAACTTCTGAGTGCTCACAAACTTCGTCAATGCATCTGCAACATTATTCAAAGTGTCCACCTTCACCTGCAACACCCTTTTAGCCTCGACCATATATCTCACAAAGTGATATTGAACATCAATGTGCTTTGTCTTTTAATGATAAGCAGAGTTCTTAGCCAAGAAAATTGCACTTTGGCTATCATAGTCTATCCTTATAGCTTGTTTCTCCAACCCCATACTTGAACACAATCTCTACAACCAAACTGCTTCCTTGCTTGCATGAGTGGCTGCTATGTATTCTTCCTCTGTAGTTGAAAGAGCCACTACAAACTGTCTTTTACTCATCCAACTGACTGCACCTCCAAATAGGCTAAACACATACCCACTTGTAGATCTTCTTTGGTCAAAATCTCCAGCCTAGTCCACATCAACAAAACCATGGATGTCCAAAAATATTTCCAATCCTGGTCTTCCCTGGTAGCACAAACCATAATCACTATTGTCACGCAAATATACGAAAACCCGCTTCATTGTTGTCCAATGCTCCTTCCCTGGTTTTGACATAAACCTACTCAATACTCCCACTGCATGTGTTATGTCTGGTCTAGTACATACCATTGCATACATCGAGGCTACCTTTAGCACTTGCATATGGAACACGGGACATATCCTCCTCTTCTTCTTGTGTCTTGGGACACTGTTCAGCAGAAAGCTTTGCACCTACGGGAATAGGAACACTCACCGGTTTACTATCCTGCATATTGAACCTCTGCAATATAGTCTCGACATACTTCCTCTGGTTTAACCAGAGCTTCCTCTTTGCCCGATCTCTCTTAATTTCCATGCCCAAAATATAGTTTGCAGCACCAAGATCCTTCATGTCGAATTTGGAAAACAGTTGGGTCTTCAAATCTTGGATAATTTCTTTGTCATTTCCAATCAACAACATATCATCCACATACAAGACCAAATAAATAACACGGTCACCAATTAATTTGAAATAAACACAGTGATCCTCCTTGCTTCTGGTGAAGCCAAGTCCCCATATATAGGTATCAAATTTCTGATACCACATCCTTGGTGACTGTTTTAACCCATACAGAGACTTCTTAAACCTGCATACCAGTTCTTTCTTACCCTTCACCATAAAGCCTTCAGGTTGCTTCATGTAGATCTCCTCTTCTAGATCCCCGTGAAGAAATGTTGTCTTCACATCCATTTGTTCTATCTCAAAATCAAATGCAGCAGCAACAGATAAAAGTAATCTAATAGAAGTAAATTTGGCAACAGGAGAAAAAATATCACCAAAATCAATTCCCGGCACCTGGGAATAACCTTTCGCTACCAACCGAGCTTTGTATTTCTCCACCTTGCCTTCTACATTCATCTTCTTCTTAAACACCCATTTGCTCCCAATGGGCTTCCTTCTAGCCGGCAACTCCACCAGATCCCATGCATCGTTTTTGTGCAAGGATGCCATTTCATCAACCATGGCCTCCTTCCAGAGTTTTCCATCCTCTGAATCTACTGCCTCCCTAACAGTTTTGGGTTCATCATCAGTTATAGTTAAGGAAAAACCTGAACAAAAAGCAGATGGACTATACCTTTCTGGTTTCCTTCTTTCCCGAATTGATCTTCTCAAAGCTGGAGTTTGTGGCTCTTCATCTTCTGAGTCTTCTTCTGTTGTAGAGTCTGATTCATCCTCCTTTAGCTCAAACTCTATCTTCTCAGGTTCCTTTGGTAGGACTTCATGTTTAACAACATCTTTCACTTCCCTAAACACCACATCTCATTTGTACACAACCTTCCTTGTTTCTGGGTTCCAAAGCTTGTAACTCTTTAAACCATCCGTATACCCAATAAAGATGCACCTTTCAGATTTATTATCCAACTTGGTCCTTTTCTCCTTTGGAACATGTACATATGCATCACATCCAAATACCCTTAGATGTGAAAGAGAGGGTTTCTTACGAGTCCATACCTCATGTGGAGTCTTATCCTCCAACGCTGACGAAGGTGATCTGTTAACTAAGTAACATGCAGTCTCCACTGCCTCTGCCCAGAATTCTTGTCCTAACCCGGTACCACTGAGCATGCTTCTTGCCTTTTCCATCAACATTCTGTTCATTCTTTCTGCAACTCCATTTTGCTAAGGTGTGTATGGAGTAGTCTTCTGCCGTGCTATACCACACTTCTTACAGAACTCTTCAAATTCCTTCTTGCAGAACTCCCCACCATTATCTGTCCTCGGTGCCTTTATCTTCTTCTCTGTCTGGTTTTCCACCAGAGCCTTAAATTCTTTAAATTTGTCAAAGACTTCAGATTTATTCCTCAAGAAATATATCCATTTATTCCTTGAGAAGTCATCTATGAATGAAACATAGTACATAGACTTTCCCAGTGATGGAACTGACACAGGTCCAAACACATCACTGTGCACAAGTTCTAATATCTTGTTCGCCCTCTTAGCACCAGAAGGAAAACTCACCCGATTATGCTTCCCATATACACAATGTTCACAGAAATCGAAATCCAGAGATCAATTAGACATACCTTCTACCATACCATTTCTATGCAGTATCCGAAGGCCCTTCTCTCCAATATGTCCAAGCCTTTGATGCCATAGCATGGTCTTTTCTCCAGAGACAGCTAGGCTTTCCGCTCCATTTTCAGGAACCACATAACTGTTACACCCATCAATAATAGTGCTACCTTGTAGCTTGTACAGATTTCCAGTCTGAACTCCCCGCATTAATACCAGTGCTCCTTGAACCATCTTGCAGGCATCTTTCTTGAACACTATTTTTACACCTGCATCATCCATCTTGCTTACAGAAATCAGATTTCTGGCCAATGCAGGAATATGCAGAACACCAGGAAGTGTTCTAATCCTTCCACCTTTCAGCTTCAGCTTGACCTTTCCATGTCCAACGATTCTGGCCTTCCTATCATCCCCAGGAAGACATCACCATCATATTTTTCATACTCACAGAACCACTCCCTATGGGGAGTGAAGTGAAAGGATGCACCTGAGTCAATCAACCATGACTCGTGATCTACATGTGTATTTGAAGAAGAAGCCAAATACACATCCCCACCTTCGCATACGAAGTGGTTTGCCCTCTGCGGAAAGGGCATCATCGGATCCATTTCATTTCTCGGGAGCTTTAGAGTAAGATCACTCCTTTTTATGGTGCCCTTCCTTCTGCATTTCAAGCATACCTTTACAAACTTTCCGGAGATTTAGATCTCCCTCGAAACCTTATTCTTGTTTCTATTTTGGGACCTTCCTCGTACAGATAAGGCATCTCCATTTTGACCCTCCATATTTCTCCGTCTCATTTCCTTCGACAGCAAGGCTGAGACAATGTCATCAAAATTTAAGGTAGTTGTATTGCTACCTATTACAATAATCAGACTGTCCCACGAGTCTGGTAGAGAACACAAAAAAATGATGCACTTATCTTCATCTGAGATTTTAATATCAACAGATGACAGCTGACTTACCACAGTATTGAAGGCGTTTAGATGCTCTGTCACCGAGTCTCCATCCTTCATCCTCAGGTTATACAGATTTTTCCGCAGGAACAACTTATTCACCAGAGACTTAGATTGGTACAAAGTCCCTAGCTTGTCCCACCAAATATTCACCGTAGCTTCCCCGAGATACATTCAAAAATACCAAATTTGAGATACACAACCGTATTGTGCACTTTTCCATCTGATCCAACTTCTTCCAGTATTTACCTGACATTTTTGTTGCTTTAGTACCTGGATATACCACAATCCACTGATCTTTATCCACCAACAAATCCTCCATCTTGAACTTCCATACCTCAAAGCTACGGCCATGGGAGTTCTCGATCTCTCTCTCTTTTACCTTTGCGCCATCTTCTTTCACCACAAGAATCGATCTCGTAGATCTCCCCTTGAAGCAGAGGTCTACCTCGGGCTTAGAAATAGTAAAAAAACCTCGGCGATAAAGGCGTCCCCTTAGGCTGAGCTTGGCTACGATACCAAATGTGGGTTTTAACCCTGAACAGAAATTATCTACACACGAATCTTATAACAGAAAATAAACAATAGCGAGAGCATAAAACATAAAACAGATAAACACAGAGATTTTCCCCTGGATCCCAAATCGGGACGACCAGCTTGATTTTTCATTATATTTCTTTTAGTGTTACAACACATATATATACATGCCGGAGCATACATAAACCCCAATCCATTAACCCTGGATTAGAACATAACCGTAGTTCCCTTGACCGGATCTACAAAAATACCATGGGCCGAAAACCATCGAACCCCA
Source organism: Pinus albicaulis (assembly GCA_034641835.2). Classification (NCBI taxonomy): domain Eukaryota; kingdom Viridiplantae; phylum Streptophyta; class Pinopsida; order Pinales; family Pinaceae; genus Pinus; species Pinus albicaulis. The sequence goes on along the minus strand of CM076572.1, from coordinate 1,448,281,092 downwards.
AAACAAAAATATGTGCAAACTCATGCAAACATGGGTGAGTCCTTTATGAGTGGGACCGCATGCAAAAAAACATTTCTCATGGGCAACGCCGGGACCGACAAGGGGGCACGCCCCGTGACCCCCCTGCTGCGCCTGACGCAACGTACAACGCGTGGGGATATTCGTGGAAAGAATATAACACATACCCAATAGTGGCCTCCAAATCAAGGTTATAAAATGTAAAATATTCTGAAATAAATGATTTATCTAGCCTAGATGCAATCCATTTCAATCCCCATGTCTAATATTACAGGTGTTCAATAATTGGTCATTTCTAGATCCACTAGGAACATGTGTTCTAATATCAATTGAAGTATAATGTGTCCAAATATAGTATTCTCATTCCACCTCTATTCTCCTCCAAAGCAGTGATGATGTTTCTATACCAACTTGTAATCTAGTGGCCTTCTCCATTAATTGTATTGAGAACCTAAATGCATTGCAAAAATATGAGTTTGTCTACCAACACTTGTTGACCAGATACATTTCTCCATAATTTTTCAAAGTTTTAGCTCCGTAAATACAAAATGAAATCTCACTATTATCAACCTTTTGACTCCATAACCTAACTTTCACTCTATAAGACCAGTAGATAAGGAACTATCTTGCTTCATCCTAGAGTCTAGTTCATGGCCCTCATAGGGAGGAGCCATCCCACAAAATGAGATAAATGTTATCCTTTTGGGACACCCCTACCCAAAAATTTTGATGTTTGGACTTAGGCACCAAGCTAGCTAAAGAGCCCTTCATTCCTAAGGTTGATATTTCATATTTCTAGTCATTCCATGTCATTTCAATTCACTGCATACCTGAAGCAATGCAAGAAATTACCCTAATAAGTCATAAGAGATCCCTGAAATTAGTCAAGGAATAAATTGATCTAATTCTCCTTATGGATTTTAGAATGCAACAGAGATCACGAGCTTAGTGGAAAGAAATTCGCCTTCACTAAGCAAGTGGGCCCTTGAGAATATCTTGGCGCAAAGTCTATTTTTAGACTATGTCTAAATGCAGACATGTCGATCATATTCTATGAGTTGCAGGATGCTATTTGTGGATGGTTGGTCAAGTTGGAAAAATAGTTGGACTTCTATTTTTAGACATACTGGGCGGAATCTATTTTTAGATTGCCAGTCTAAAAATAGATATGTCGAATATTATTAGCTCTTAATAATATTTGGACTATAAACATTATCTTATCCTCTTGGAGCACTTCAGTTTGATGCCTGGATGTGGCACATGCAGCTGACAGAAGGAATTACGCTATTCCTAGAGTCTAAGTGGAGCTATTGCATGATGACTTCAGTTAGAACTCATGTGAGTGAGTTTGGTGGAGTTGATTGAGGAGTTGATGGAGTTGTGTTCAGTTTGACTTAGTTGAACTAGTTGTATTTAGTCTAGCTGATTAATACACTAGTGATGAGTGGTGTGAATTAATTATTAATTAATTCACTAATTATTAACTCATAAATCAACTAATGAACACATCAGTTAACTTCATTGCATGGACAGTTTCAGTGGAGATCAGTGATGGAGGTAGGTGAAAGAGCAGGTTGACTATCAGTTGTGACTATACTGGTGCATGAGTTTGCACCCCAGATTGATGGAGATGCCAATGAGAATTGTGCAATTAATACTAGTGGGATTCAAACTTGGATCACACAATTATCCAGGTTGGATTGCGTAATAGAGGCAGGCTAACAGGTGGATAGGATTGGAGCATGTGACTTGCTTGATCTGAGCTTGTGTAGTGTGTAGCATGTGAGATAGTGTTGAGAGCTTGTGAGGGGCTTTGTGCTATGTATTGTTACATGAACTCTATCATTATAATATACAGATAGTTGGGGGTTTTCAGCTTTAAGCTTTCCCATTACATACTGTGTTTATATGTGTGATTGATTATGTGGTTTTAATGTGCGCATGCGATTGTTTATATTTCCACAATTGATGACCAATAGTAGAAGAGGTTATGTATTATGCATGAAGCTCAAATAGTGTGTGATCAGGATAATCTCGGTGAATAATTTATCTATTATTCAAATTTCTACATGGTATCGGAGCTAGTATTGATCATTGGAGCAATTGCATACATTGAAGCGGTTGAGTTTTGTGCTGGTGGAATTCGAATTTGCAGTAGTGTTTTCTTGGTGTCGAAGTTGAAATGTCTTTCAACGGATTGCGATTGGAGTATGCCCTTGAGGGAAGCTCGAATTATATTGCATGGAAGGACAGGATGGAGGCGGTGTTAGATGACAATGGGTTGAAGGAGTTCATAGATGCTGAAGTCCCAAAGCCTACTTCTAGCGATGCTGCCATAATTGAGGCTTGGAAAAAGAAGACAGCAAAGTGTCGAAGGATTCTGTTGGAGGGCGTGAAGGATCACATAATGTCCAGCCTGCATGGTAAGGCTTCTCCATTCTTGATGTGGAAATCCTTGACAAATTTATTCCAAAGCAAGAGCGACCAGAGGAAGTTGGCGCTCAAGGATAAACTCAGAAACATAAAGATGGAGAAAGGCGACAGTATGCCCAAGTACCTCACGAAGTTCATCCAATGCAGGGATGAGCTGGGAAGTGTGGGGGTGACTGTAGATGATGAGGACTTGATGAGCTTGGCTCTCCTTGGGCTTCCGAAGAGTTGGCATTCCTATCAGGACTCTGTCAATGGTCGGGAGAAATTGCCAGGATGGGAGCGACTTTGGTCGGATCTTGTGCAAGAGGAGATAAGGCGAAGTACCAGGGACATATCTTCATCAAAGAACTCTGATGAAGAGAACTATGCTTTGGATGCCAAAGCAAGGAAGGGGAAGAGCAAGAAAGCTTCTCATTCTAGTGCGAAAGGCAAGAAGCAGGACATGTCCAAGGTGAAGTGCTTTCACTGTCACCAACACAGACATTATGCCACAAATTGTCCGCAGAAGAAGAAAAATAAGCAGGTTGTTGGATCTGCAGCTGGAGAGGCCTTAGCCTCGCAGTTTGAGCTAGATTTTTCGCTGATCGCATGCTTGGTCTCAAGTGTGGCGGGATCAGTGTGGTTTCTGGACAGTGGTGCGTCTTTTCACATGACAGGAGATCGAGATTTGTTTACTGATCTGGATGAGAAAGATCTTGGAGTGCACATCGAGATGGGCGATGATGGTAGATACAGTGCGACCGGTATCGGTACCATTTCCTTTCAGAGGGAGTCTGGTAAACCCTTCGTATTGAAGGATGTGATGCATGTTCCAGGATTGATGAAGAATCTTATCTCTGTGGCGATGTTAGAAGACAAGGGATATGATGTTGTCTTTAGCGAGGGAAAGGCTTTCCTGCGCAGTAAGGCAACTGGTGAGACCCGGAGGATAGGGGTTCGAGTTAAGAACCTTTATCAATTGCAGGTAGATGGGTGCGCAGCAATGGCAGGCAAGGCAGAAGGAGTGGTGAGCCAGGATGATGGCGAGTTGTGGCACCGGAGATTGGGCCACCTTCACCATGGAGCTTTGAAGATACTGCAACAGATTTCTACTGGGCTTCCTAAAGGCACTCTTGCGCAGTCAGATCAGTGCAAGGGGTGTACCTTGAGAAAATTTGTGAAAGCCACCTTTCACGAGAAGGATAGTCACGCCACAACGATCCTTGAGAGAATTCACACAACGTGTGTGGACCTTTCTCAGTAGCTTCGACAGCAAAGCACAGGTATTATGTGATATTTTTTGATGATTTTTCTCATAAGTGTTGGATCTTCTTCATGCAGAAGAAGAGCGAGACATACTCAAAGTTATGTGAGTTCAAGGCACTGGTTGAGAAAGAATCGGGGAAGCAGGTGAAGGCTCTTAGGAGCGACAATGGTGGTGAATTCATCTCTGGAGAATTCAAGGATTTTTGCAGCGCAGAAGGAATTCGAAGAGAGCTCATAGCACCTCATAACCACAGCAGAACGGGGTTGATGAGCAGAAGAACAGAACGATCATGGGTGTTGCACGGGCGATGTTGCATGATCAGGGCCTTCCCATACACTTGTGGGCTGAGGCATGCAATACTGCAGTATATGTGCAGAACCGTTGTCCTCACAGGATACTTGGCATGAGTACACCCGAGGAGGCGTTTTCTGGTAAGAAGCTTGATATTTCCCATTTGAGGATTTTTGGTTCACCTGTTTACATTCATGTGACGAAGGATGCCAGGAAGAAGCTGGAGCCGACCGCAGAGGTTGGGATATTTTTGGGGTACACTGATACGCCCCACAACTATCGTGTGTATTTTCCAGACAGTCGCAAGACTGTTGTACGACGGGATATCAAATTTCAGGAGGAGAAAGCCATGAAGTGTTCGCTTGAGAGGGAGCCACACTTGCATGCAGATGAGGAGCTATTAGTTCCTAAGGATGAGTCTCGGGATGTGGATCAGCCACAAGATGAGGTTCATGGAGTGGAAGAGACCACTCATGTAGCGCCAACCATCAGAGGGCGGAAGCGCACTACAGAAGCTGAGCGACTGGCTCAAGATGCAGAGAAGGTTGTAGGAGCACCTACATCACAGCGCAGACAGAGACAGTCACCTGACCGGTATACTGGATACATGGCTCTTATGAGAAAGTGTATCATGACAGAGCCATCCTCTTTCGAGGAAGCTATGGAGGATCCCGCATGGGTAGATGCCATGGTGGAAGAGTATGATTCGATTGTCAGAAATAGTGCATGGGATATTGTCCCAAGGCCAGAAGGGAAATCAGTGGTGGGTTCGAAATGGATCTACAAAGTGAAGCAGGCAGCTGACGAGAGTGTGGAGAAGTACAAGGCAATATTTGTTGCCCGAGGCTTTTCACAGATTGAGGGGATCGATTATGAGGAGACCTTTGCACCTGTCGCAAGGTATTCTTCCATACGGACGAATCTTGCTCTCTCAGCGCAGATGGGGTGGCACATTCATCAGATGGATGTGAAGACTGCGTTCCTCAACGGAGTCGTTGAGGAGGAGGTGTACATAGAGCAGCCCGAAGGTTTCGAGATCTTCAGCAGCGAGTCGCATGTGTGCAGGCTCAAGAGAGCGTTGTATGGGTTGAAACAAGCACCTCGTGCTTGGTACACACGGATAGACAGTTATTTCATCGGACTTGGATTCTCCAAGAGTGAGGTGGATCCTAACCTATACCAGATTGTGGTGGAGGGTAAGTTGCTGATCATTGTACTTTATGTAGATGATTTGATTTTGACAGGTGATGAGCTGTTGATAATCTCATGCAAGGATGATATTGCAAAAGAGTTTGAGATGAAGGATTTGGGCCTCCTTCATTATTTCCTGGGATTGGAAATTTGGCAGCGCAGTGATGGACTATTTGTTTCTCAGGGTAAGTATGCCCGGGAGATACTGGAGAAGTTCAACATGCATGGCTGCAAGCCTGTTGATACTCCTCTTCTTGGAGGTTGGAGGAAGGAGGATGCTACTTTAGCGGAGGTAGTGGATGCCACTGTCTATCGACAGTTGGTGGGGTCGCTTATGTATCTGGTCAATACACGACCCGATATATGCTATGCTGTTAACCAGCTTTCGCAAGCTATGGTTAAGCCTACCAAGCTCTTATGGAAGGCAGGCAAGCATGTATTGCGTTATCTTAGAGGCACATCGGGATATGGCTTGTGGTACAGATAGGAGGATGAGGTGAAGCTATGTGGCTTCACGGATGCAGATTGGGCACGGAGCCCAACGGACAGAAAGAGCACATCTGGAGGGATCTTCAGTATCGGGTCGACAGCAGTTTCTTGGTACAGCAGGAAGCAGAGATCCGTGGTACTCAGTTCAGCAGAGGCTGAGTATATGGCAGCAAGCTTGGCTGCATGCGAGGCCATATGGATGAGGAAGATCCTGGTCGGGTTGTTCGGTTCACACTTGGAGCCTACTGTGATTTATTGTGATAACCAGAGTTGCATTAAACTCTCGGCTAATCCAGTATTTCATGATAGATCCAAACACATTGACATCCGGTATCATCATATCAGAGATTGTGTGCAGCGGAGGATCATGTTACTTTCATACATTCCTATGGAGGATCAGGATGCTGATATATTGACGAAGGCGCTCACCAGGAGCAAATTCGAATACCACAGGGGCAGGATAGGGGTTGCAGATAATCTGTATCTTGTTGAGAGGGAGTGTTGAGAATGCAACAAGATGATAGAGATTAGTGGAAAGGAGTCGCCTTCACTAAGTGGGCCCGTAGGGTATTTTTGGCGCAAAGTCTATTTTTAGACTATGTCTATTTTTAGACATGTCGATCATGATTCTATGAGTTGCAGGATGCTATTTGTGGAGGGATGGTCAAGTTGGAAAAATAGATGGACTTCTATTTTTAGACATACTGAGCGGAATCTATTTTTAGATTTCCAGTCTAAAAATAGATATGTCGAATATTATTAGCTCTTAATAATATTTGGACTATAAACATTATCTTATCCTCTTGGAGCACTTCAGTTTGATGCCTGGATGTGGCACATGCAGCTGACAGAAGGAATTACGTTATTCCTAGGGTCTAAGTGGAGCTATTGCATGATGACTTCAGTTAGAACTCATGTGAGTGAGTTTGGTGGAGTTGATTGAGGAGTTGATGGAGTTGTGTTCAGTTTGACTTAGTTAAACTAGTTGTATTTAGTCTAACTGATTAATACACTAGTGATCAGTGGTGTGAATTAATTAATAATTAATTCACTAATTATTAACTCATAAATCAACTAATGAACACATCAGTTAACTTCAGTGCATGGACAGTTTCAGTGGAGATCAGTGATGGAGGTAGGTGAAAGAGCAGGTTGACTATCAGTTGTGACTATACTGGTGCATGAGTTTGCACCCTATATTGATGGAGATTCCAATGAGAATTTCACAATTAATACTAGTGGGATTCGAACTTGGATCACACAATTATCCAGGTTGGATTGTGCAATAGAGGCAGGCTAACGGGTGGACAGGATTGGAGCATGTGACTTGCTTGATCTGAGCTTGTGTAGTGTGTAGCATGTGAGATAGTGCTGAGAGCTTGTGAGGGGCTTTGTGCTATGTATTGTTACATGAACTCTATCATTATAATATATAGATATTTGGAGGTTTTCAGCTTTAAGCTTTCCCATTACATACTGTGTTTATATGTGTGATTGATTATGTGGTTTTAATGTGCGCATGCGATTGTTTATATTTCCGCAATTGATGATCAATAGTAGAAGAGGTTATGTATTATGCATGAAGCTCAAATAGTGTGTGATCAGGATAATATCGGTGAATAAGTTATCTATTATTCAAATTTCTACTTAAATGCCTTACAAAAGAGGGAGACTCATTGAAACACATTTTGATGGAACACAAGGAAATAGAATCTAATATGGCAACAATAGATCTATATGTTATAAAGCAAGCTCATGGTATACTTTGTGGGTAAAATAAGTTTGCAAAAACTAGCTTATATATGTGTGTGTGTGTGTGGAAATTAAATAAAACCTCATATAAAAGCATTTAAACAAAGTGATTTAGTGCCTCAACCACCTACTCTACCAAATCATCCACTGTAGGAACCTAAAGATTTCATGAAATAGTCGCACCTCCTTGCCACAGAGATACTTGAAATGAAAGCAAAGTAAATTATGTAAGATAAGCAACCTAGAAAAATCTAAAACATCAATTTACATAAAAATATATATATATAATATAATGTTGAGGGGACCTACTTCATCCTTTTATGTAACAATTGGAAGACCACATAATACAAAGGGAGGTTTCATATGGTCATTGTGATGTATAGAATGAGATTTCTCTCCTATAAAGGCATGTTGATTATTCTTATATTTAGAGTTATTAAGATTCATCTAGAGGTGATGCATCATGGTTTGATGATTTTGTGTATCATTTAGGGTATTTTCCAATACCCATCATGTATTATTGGTATGTGAAGGCTCTCATTTGATAAGGTTATTTAGAACTAAGTTGTATTACTTGAGAAATAACTTACCACTCTTGATCCACATTCATTTCAGGATTGAATATGGCATATTAGATGTGAAAAAGTTGCAGCTAAAAATAGGCAAGTGTAGCAAATACTTTTACAAGGGATGATAGTGGATAGAGCTTGTTCTTGCGAATTTTAGAGCACCCTTTAATGTATTTTATTCCACATTTTGAGGAATAAAAATTGCAAATAAATAATATGGTAAATACTTCATATTTTAGTCTTCTTGTTGAGTATTCATCGAGGAGGAGGAGGAGCTTACTATAGAGGGGATGATTGATAATAAGCAGTGTGATCACTTCATTACTGGAAAAGGAAAAGGAAAAGGAAAGGAGAATAATTATAGATTAAACCATCACAAATATCATGAGGATATTATAAATGATGGTAGTGACAATCAATGAATGAAAATAGCAAAGCTAAAATGTTTTACTATTTTGGAAAACCATAGGACATTGAGAAGAATTTACATAAGAACACAAAATATTGTGAGAAGGTTAAAAATATTGAAGGTAATAAGAAACAACATAAACAAGAAGGAAATGGTACTTTTTCTTATTTCATTAGTACTTAACATTGTAATGCTTAGGAATGGATCATGGATTACTAAGGATGCTTCTTTATTTTCTCTTTGAATAAGGCTAAGACATGGGATAAGACTATTTGGATTTGACATACTCTACCACTTTATGGAAGGGTGAGGTGGTCAAGTATTTATACCAGATTGTAAGAAGTATGTCATTAAAAAAAAAAAAAAACAATTACCATGATTATGATTTGGATAGTACATAATTTATGTTCATATCAAACCCACCTAGTAGGATATAGGATTTCAATAAATCATAAATTTATGGGTCTTCAAAGGCTACTAGGTGTTTTGGGTAAATGGTGGAAAAGGTAATATAGTCATGTAGAGGTGCTTGAAATCCACCAATAAGAGCATTATAAAACTCTCTATGTTTGGTATTAATGAAACAATGTAAGGAAGACATACAAGTGGTCTAAAGCCAAACTTAATAACACCCAAATGAGTGTACATGTATCCTTACTTCTTAGCTCAATCATTGATATCTCTATCAAAGAGACTAATATGGACCTTGTCATCTTATTTAGTTACATGAATGTTAACACAATAGACTTTGATAAACATATGTGAGAAGTATCTCCACTGCTTGAGTTTGTGTCAATCCTTAATGTAACTAGGTGGTAATTCCTAGTGTTTTATATTATCTAGTGTAGGGTGGAGATTATGATTTTGTCAAAGGTAGAGACTACCACAGAATAAATTATATTGAATTTGGCATTAACTAAAAATGAAACAATATAAATCTCTGAGAGAATAGTAGTATATATAGATGGATTTGAAATCCTTTGTCTCAATGTTTCCACTTATGACAAATTGGTTGATTTGTAGAGTTGGAAAAGGAGACAAGGTTCAAATCATCTTAGACCAATGCACCTAGAAAAAGTCTACAACATTAAACGACAATTTGAGCTCAAGGAGCTAGCTTAACCAATTGTTACCAATGCTATTGGGCATTTGGTGATTTATATATGAAACCTTGAGGATTTATGCCAATTTCTAAAAGTGAAAAGATTAGGGTTTTTAACCCCTTATGTAATTTTCATTAACATATAAACATGAATTAAAAATCAATTTTTGAAGAAAATAAGAAGAAAACATCACCATAACAGTAAACACAAAACAACAAGTGATGAAGGAGATCACCCCTCCCAGACTACATCTCCTTGTCCAACTTCCAATGGTTGGACCTCTTTTGTTATGCTCAAAAATGTGTGTTTACATCAAGTTGCAATGCTCAAATGGCTTTAAAATGTCTACAATGGCTCCATAACAGTAAAAAACCCCTAGCTAGGCTCTTTCTGCTCCAAAAAAGGCTAAAAATTGAATGAGTTATGCTCCAATGAAGTTTTTCACTATATGTCCTATAATTCACACTTGCTTACAAATCATTCTACAAATTCTGAATTTTTCATCCACGTGGTACGATAATTTCTCCCCGTGATGGTGAGATTCCTGCCGCACCGGGTGCAAATTTTGCTAAGTTAAATTGCCTATGTCAACCTTTATTCAGCTAATCGGGTGCCACTTTTCACGTTCTCCGTTGTCGATCTAGGGGTAGGTACAACTTCTCGCCAATTCTCTGAATCGGATTTTAGCTTTTGTTGGAAGGGTGGTTTGGTTGTATTGTTATGGTTAGGGTTAGAAGAACCACTAACTAACCGTGGCAACGAAGGTTTTGGAGACCGTTGCATGTGAACACCCAATTGTCATGAACTCACTCCGAAAATTGTTAGGCCTAACTGTAGCAACAAGTGTTGTGGGCCCTGTCACATGTGTTCACAACCAATCTAACCATCGTGTTAATCATTACTCCCAACTTTCATATGGGTTATACAACTGTTCGGTGGTGTATGTGATATATGGTTACTCCGCCATATTATATAGGATGCATAAACTTTGGTTTAAGGTATAATAATATATCAAGCCGCAAATTAATATGTTTGCAACGACTTTGGAATATGGTATAACACATGTCTCAGGTCGGGGTTAGCCCTTAACCCTAGTCTGTGGATGAGGGTTGGGGGTTAACCATGGCCCTCACCCCCAGTAGCAAAATCAATAAACTTTAAATAACATATCGAACCTATAGAGGTTAAGAACTAATGCAACGTAGTTGGTCGGAGGTATTTGTTGCTTGGTGGAGGTACCACGCTCGAACCATGGGAGGTCCACTCTGACCCTTAGCAAAATTTCACATGGCCACTAAGAGGCCACATGACATCCTCTGGTTGGCCCACATGGCGCTCTCTGGTTGGCCCAACACACCAACATGTAAACCAATAAAAAACCATGAAATTCAAACCAATAACATCCTGCAAAGTGTTGATTAGCCACTGGCCGAAAGAGTATAGTCACCTTGTCCAGTAAGAAATATATACTGCTAACTATGCAACCCTGTACAACCAAATCCAATTTTTTTTATTGTTTCCCAAAATGAATATAACGTGATATCGAGAGCATTCTATGTCAAATTTGAGAGAATCGAGTTGCACCATATTTAGGACGACGAGATCTACACATTGGCGCTAGTTTGGAGCCATTATGAGAAATGTTAAATTTGAGCATTAAACTAATCCACTAGATCATTTGGTTAGTTCCATGCCAACAGGTGCTTGATTTGAATTTCCTTGGGTTCAATACACTAGAATATGCTAATTTTACTAGGATGTCATCCACAAATATGGGGAAAAATTTAGTGCATTTAATCACAAGGTTTTCAATGCGAAAAAAAAAGTAAGCGACAATTCAAAAACAACTTACTAATAAAGTTGATTTGAAGATCATAATTGATAAATGCAGAATGATTCTAGAAAAGTTAGATGAAAACAAGGTAAAATTTTGAATTTATTTCTATAAAATACCTAAACTTCACTAATAAAGATCCATCTCAACTAATTTGATGTGAAACTTGGGATAACAATAGATAAATTGAGAATAAAAATACATATTATTCACATAAATTGAGTTAAAGGTAGATAAAGCATCATAAAAACAATAAACTAAATTAAGAAACGTTTTTATGACTAAATATTAATTAAAAATACTCGAGTGCGTGAATACCTGAGTGAGATCCTCTTGGTTTTGAGAATAATTTATCGGAGTAGTTTAATCTTGGAGAAAACATCCCTCAATTTGACGAAGCAAGAACAAAGTCAACATCGACTTTGTTGTTGCTATGTTGGATCGAGGGAGGATTTATCCAAGATTATCCAGATCCTAATTTATTCTCTACTGAGCACTTATGGCCCATCTCCCCCCCTCCCCCCCCCACATCGCTCTTAATTCCCCAGTACCCAATCTATTAACTAGAAAATATTGAAATCAACACATTAGGATTCATGCATAGACACTAGAAAAACAAAAATTTCAAAAAGAAACATATGTAGTTTTGTACATAGATAAATATATAGCAATCATCCATTAACATATAACATTCATTCGTTCATTCATCATAGACACAAAATACTTCATCTCAATAAATTTTATCATAAAACATATGTTTACATAATATGGTACGTGATGTTTCTAATGATTAGTACAATCATTCATTTTTCTTTTTCTTTATTTTTTAAAAATAATTTTGAAATGAATCCATCAGTTTATTTTTCCCCTTCAGTTCTTATGGCCTCTATAGCTCTCATTGACGACTCGGCCATATACTTATGACATCGTCAAGGTTGTCGCAAGAGGGGCAGATCACTGGCCGCAACAAGAAAGAAACATTAAAGTGATATTTTTTGATATTATTATTACAAGTATTTCATTAATAATTTAACATTAGAGTGTTATTAACCTCCTTCAGTAGCAGAGGAAAGAAGAGTAGTTTTGAATGCGGCCATATGTTCCCCTTCTTATGTAGCCTCATCCTCAACATGCTCTGGATTCGAAACAAGAAAGGTTATAATTAATACACCATATACAATTAAACATTTTTAATTGTAATACATACTACATTTTTAAAGAAAATTAAATTCCTCCATTACCGAGTTGCATACCACCTTCATTGGGTGCCACTCCATTGACACTATGGTGTGTCTCTTCGTTGCTTTCTTGCTTAAAACAAACAAACACATTACTTTATTCCCAAACATGAATTTCAATAGAGTGTACAAGTAATAAATTATAAGTATTATTCATTGAGTTTATTTACCTATGTGTCAATAAGAGTGCTATAATAATGTGTTTACCCCAAGCTTCTTCTGTGTTACACCAGGGACTTGACAGTTGTGCTTGTAAGAAAGCTCAGGGTCATCTTTTTTTGGAGATTCATTGAAATCCAACCCATGCAAATTTGGATAAAAACATGAATTTTGGTTCTTTTGCACAATTAAATTAAAATTGTTAAAAAATTATTATTTAGACACAATTGATTTATTTATACTTACAATTCATGCAACCAGTTTGGAGTAACCACCTGGTCCAAGTTTGGGTTTCCCATGATTTTATATTCTCACTTTTGTGGCTTTGGATGTAACTGGGAGCCTATATTGAAAAGTTTCAATTACATTATTAGATGTTGCAATGATGATAAACCATCATAACTCCATTATTAGAAGTGTTTCAAACCTTCCTGAGTTGGGTGGTGTCTTTCCTTTTTTTTTAATTTGCTTCTCCTTTGCATCATCTAGGAGGGCCTTCACTCCCTCTTTAGAATCATTGGAGGACACTAAAAATTAGGGTTTTTTAAGATGAGTCTTATGTTGGTCCCATAGATAATTTAAATATTGGCTTGATTTTGAGGTGAATCTAAATTTATTTAAGGAATTGTCACCAACCAGGACAATCAACTTGCTAATGAGCTCATTTATTAACTTGGAATTTTGAGTGTTTTTGTAGGCACTGCAACAACACCCAAAATTTTTTGGCATATCCAAAACATTCGGTTCCCCTTCTCGCCTGTGTAAATCCATAAGGGTTGTTATCATGTTGTGAAATGATCAATCTCCCCATGATCCATTCCGATTAAACCTTATCGGTGCCCCTCTCACGAGATGCATATTGCATTGATGAATTAGGGTTTTGAGGGTGGTTTCTCTAATAGGGTATTACAAGTCTCATGCACCTTAAGATTCATATTTTAATGAACATTTCAATGAGGTAAAGGTACCTTGTGTTAATGAACATGGATTCTTTCTAATTGAATTAGGGTTTGGGAAAAAACTATCTCACTCTCACACCCATGAAACCCTAGATTTTCATTATGAAAGTTGTAGTCATGTAAAAAATAAAACCATCCTCCAAGATGCAGTATTATAGGAATTGCATGGCAGTTGCATTACAAATTCATCATCATGTCAGGAACCTGATGGCATTGTCAAAGTCACTTGCAATTAATGAGTTCATTAAAATACCTTAATTTAGAAGCGGCTCCCAAATTTAATAATGTCTTCTTTAATCATTACATTTCCAATATATTGATTTTGATGCTATTACATATACATTTTTTAATTAAATTATCTTTATTATTTATTTTTTCCTCATGCTTGCACATGAAATGTTGAAAATTGTAACTATGTTAGGTCTTCATAATGACTTGTAATTATATTTTTATGTAAATGAAGAAGACAAAGAATAATGAAATGTATTATGTTACTTGCCTCATGGGTTTCATGAGCAAGGTGTTTTTATTATAGGTCAAAAACTTCTTGTTGATGTCTTTTAGGATTTGTCATATTACCATAAATGTAGTTAAGGGTCATGTGTATGAAGACATGTTACACATGTAAAAGACATGTCATTTATGTAAAAGTTACACTCCAAGACATTGTCACTATACCTCTTGAAGTCGGTCAAAAGATGGACAATATTCTCCTTGTGAAGAGGTCGAATTACCTCCATATCTCATGTTGGCCTAGATAGCAAAGATGAGTCACTATATAAAGGGTGAATCAACCTCATTATATCATCAAGCATATTTGTCAACTCTACAATAGAAAGTGTGGATCTTAATGTGAAGGTGTCAAGGGTAATACAACAAAGAGGAAGGCTACAAACTAGTGTGTAAGGGTCTCTACAGATTCAGGCTAAGTCTGTCATCTCACCTATGCAATCTTAGTGAAGGTCGAAGGCTATTTAGGGACTGCTTCAGTTCAAACAAGGGATATGATAAAGTGCAGAAGGGTGTTGGAAGGAGACCGAAGGGAGGAGACTCTTGGGGACCAAAGAAAGGAGATTGTTGGAGATTGAAAGGACTGTATCAAGGTCTATGGAATAGAGACCGAGACTCTCTAGGTGATAGTGCAGTGCGAGGAAGTAATATAGAAGTGTGAAGGCTGAGGATATCAAGAGATAGTGACAAGTGTCTTGGAGGAAAACTTGTTTCAAGTTTATTTGTCAAGGGTCTTGGTATTCGTCAATTGAAGCATATAAAGAAGATATTTGTGGGTTTTCCCATCAATAGGAAGGGTTTTTTCCCTCTCTTGTAGCCTACATATTGTTCACTATTCTTATTTTTTTGGTAACTGTTTGATGCATTTCTTATCCTAATAAAAATAATCAAAGAATAAGAAGCTAAAGTATAACACAAGTAGTTATCAAGTAAGAGAACTGTATTAAACACTGGCCTACTAAATTCTCAACGTGGTTTCAGAGCTAAGGTCATTCAAGGGCATCATGGAGGTCATCAAGAAGATTTCAATCCATAAATCTGGAATCGCTTATTCTCTTCCAGGGAAGTATCAATCATAAAATACAAAGGTGTTTTCTCAGCCCTCTTTGGTACATTTCAAGAAGAAGATATTTGGGTAATTGATAGTGGTGCTTCAAGACACATGATTGGCCAATCAAAACAATTGAATACTCTAGAAAAATGAAAATCCACTTATTCTATGGAAATTGGAGACAACAATAGATAACCCATAAAAGGCATTTGATCAACATCAATCAAGCTTGAAGACGAAAGAAATATCCACCTCAACAATATTCTATTTTTTTCAGGTTTGCAAAAGAAATTGCTTTCAATTTCAAGTTTATAGGACAAAGGAGATAGAGCATATTTTATTGATAGAAAGGTTTTTATTTGGGGAAAAGACTCAAATATAAAGCAAGCCAAAGTTATCGGCATTCGAGAAGGAAGGCTCTACAGATTGTTATCCCATTTAGCCCAAGCTCTAGTTCACATTGAAATCATTCCATTTGAATTATGGAATTGAAGATTTGGTCATCTCCATTTCAAAATCCTTCCCTCCCTAAGCTCCATTGTAGATGTAATCCAAAATATTAAAGAATACCATGAAGGTTTTTGGAAGGTATGTGCATTAGGAAATAATGTCAAGAGACCATTTGGAAGCAGTGCTTCACAATCAAAATATATCTTGGATCTCATCTACTCTAGTGTATGTGGTCCTATGACTCCAAAATCTCTTGGAGGCCATCTATACTATGTCACCTTTATATATGATCATTCAAGGAAGACATGGGTTTATCTATTAAAAACCAAGGATGAAGTTCTCACAAAATTTTAAGAATTCAAAGCCGAAGTTGAAAATATTATAGAAAGAAATATTAAAGTTCTAAGATATGATAATTGAGGAGAGTATACATCCAAGGAGATCATAGAATTATGTAAGGAATCAAGGATTAAGAGGGAGTTGATAGTTCCATACGATCCCAAAAAAAATGGTGTTGTAGAAATAAAGAATAGATCCATCGAAGAAAGTGTAAAGGAAATTATTCATGATAAATATATACCAAAGTTCCTATGGGGAGAAGTAACTAAAATTGTAGTCTATATTCAAAATGTATGTCCTCGCAGATCTCTGGATAATAAAACTCCAAAAGAAGTATTTAAAAGAAATAAGCCATATGTAGATCATATTTGAATCTTTGGGTGTCCTCTATATATCCATATACCAAAGGAAAAAAATAAAGAAGCTGGATCCTTCTGGGATGAAAGGAATTTTTGTTGGATATATTAATTCATCAAAAGCATATAGGATCTACATGAAGGATGTTCATCACATAGAAGTTAGTCGTGATATCATATTTTATGAGAACGTAGCAATCAAGAAATCAAAATATCTTTCCACAAATTCTAATTATGAATATCTTCCCATATTTGAGGAAGAAGTGAACCAAGAAGAAGAGGAATATAACCATGAAGAAGAAGGTCCCAGTGAACCCATTCAAATGGTGGTCCTACCTAAAAAAATAAAAAGACCTAATTGGTTGAAGTCCACACTACTTGATGCAGAAGGTCATGGAGAAACAAAGGGGACATGTATAGAAATTAATAAACCCAAGGAATACTCTGGATATGTTTCATACATGAAAAAACTTATAGAAGCAGAGCCATCCACTTTTGAACAGGTTTTACAGAATATCGAATGGAAGAATTCCGTGAATGAAGAATGTCAATCTATCATGAAAAATGGAGTATGGGAGATCACACATAGGCCCAAAGACAAATTTGTGGTTACTTCCAAGTGGATCTATAATATCAAACATTTTATTGATGGAAGTATAGATAAATATAAATAAATATTTGGGTTATAGGTTTCTCTCAACTTGAAGGCATTGACTATGAAGAAACATTTACTCCTACCACAAGATATATAACAATTCGATCATTAATTTCTCTGGTAGCATCAATGGGATGGAACATCCATAAAATGGATGTCAATACTGGATTTATGAATTCCACAATTGATGAAGAAGTCCACAAAGAACAAAACTTGGGATTTGAAGTCAAGGATAGAAAGGCATATGTGTGCAGTTTAAAAAAAGCACTATATGGCCTCAAGCAGGCACCAAGGGCATGGTATGCTAGGATGGATGAATATCTTCAAAGGCTAGGCTTCAAGAAAAGTTCTGTTGACTCAAAATTATATATCAAAGTGGAAAAGGGTGAGAAAGTAGTTATTCTTCTATATGTAGATGATATTCTCCTGACAGGTATAAAAGGCCAAATTAAAGAATGCAAGAAACAACTAGCAGCAGAATTTTATATGAAGGATCTTGGCTTCATGCATTACTATTTATGACTAGAAGTTTGGAAAGGACCTAATGAAATATATTTAGGTCAAGGAAATTATGTGATCAAGATGCTAAAGGGGTTTGACATGATGGATTGCAAACCTATGAACACTCTGATGATCAAAAATTTGAAGAGACTTAGGAGTTTTGATTCAAGCACGGTGGATGCTTCCAAATATAGATAAATGATTGGCTCACTGATGTACTTGGTAAAAACTCGGCCAAACATATGTTTTTCCATAAATATTATCAGTAATTTCCAAGAAGAACCGAAGTAGCGTCATTGGTTAGTGGCAAAACACATTCTGAGATATCTTCAAGGAACCATAAACTACTATCTAAAATATGATAGAAGGAATGATGTCCAATTAATTAGATATACAGATTCTGACTGGGGAGGTAGTGAATAAGATGGAAGGAGCACTATTGAAGGATGATTTAGTTTGACATCCTCTATGGTCTCATGGATAAGCATAAAATAAGACATTGTTTCTTTGAGTAGTGCTGAGGCTAAATATGTTGCAGCTTGTGAAGTGGGAAAAGAAGCGATCTAGCTGAGGAAGTTTTTATCTGACTTATTTGAAGGACCAATTAACCCTATAGCGATACTATTTTATAACACCAATTGTATACGTTTGTCTGAGGATCCAGTATTTCATGTAAATACAAAGCACATAAAAAACAAGTATCACTATGTTCGAGAGCTAGTACAAAATAGCGTGTTACAACTTTAGTATGTTTCCAGTGATAAACATGTATTTGATATGTTGACAAAATCACTTCCAAACAAGTCAAGCTTGTGTATCTAAGAGACAAGATTAGTTTGGTGGATACATCCTCCCTATGTGAGAGGGAGAGATAGACACACATTCTTATCTTCACTGGAAGAAATTATGGAATATTTTGGGATTTGGTAACCATTTGGCATTTGATACTCTTTGACAATGTGGTAGGGAATTTTGGATAAGAGTATTCGTGGACAAATATTATTTGAGGATTAGCTACCCACGATAAGAATATTCCTAGAAGGTAATACTCATGAACACCCGGGTGGAGTATGTACCTTGGAGACAATGATGATGGTGTCTATAGTCATTGGACTCACCAACATTGAATCTCATGGTCTCATAATGAGATGGAGTTGTTATTCAAGGCATTTCTATGTGACGATGCTGGATTAATATGATGCTAGAAACAGATAGGTTACAAATCCAACTCTTATTATGATATCTATTCAAATGAGAATGACCATTTACCATTAGGAATACCTCCCTAGTTAAGAGGGAGTGTTGAAAAGTGTAACTAAGTTAGGTCTTCATAATGACTTGTAATTATATTTTTATGTAAATGAAGAAGACAAAGAATAATAATTTGTATATGTTACTTGCCTCATGAGTTTCATGAGAAAGGTGTTTTTATTATAGGTCAAATACTTATTCTTGATGTCTTTTAAGATTTTTCATCTTGTCATAAATGTAATTAAGAGTCATGTATATGAAGACGTGTTACACATGTAAAATACATGTCATTTATGTAAAATTTACACTCCAAGACATTTTCACTATACCTATTGAAGTCGGTCAAAATATGGAAAATATTCTCCTTGTGAAGAAGTCTACTTACCTCCATATCTCATGTCACCCTAGATAGAAAATACTAGTAACTATATAAAGGGTGACTCGACCTCATTGTATCATCAAGCATGTCGGGCATCTCTGTTATAGAAAGTGTGGATCTTAGTGTGAAGGTGTCAAGGGTAATACCACAAAGAGGAAGGCTACAAACTAGTGTGTAAAGGTCTCCACATATTTAGGCTAAGTCTGTCATCTCACCTATGCAATCTCAACGAAGGCCGAAGGCTATTTTAGGACTACTTTAGTTCAGAAAAGGGTTATAATCAAGTGCATAAGGGTGTTGGAAGGAGACTAGAGGGAGGAGACACTTGGGGGCCGAAGAAAGGAGATTGTTTTAGAATGAAAGGACTATATCAAGATTTGTGGAATAGAGACCAAGAGTCTCTAGGTAACAGTGCAATGCGAGGGAGGACGAAAGTGTGAAGGCTAAGGAGATCAAGAGATAGTGAAAAGTGTCTTGGAGGAAAACTTGTTTCAAATGTCTTTTTCAAGGGTCTTGGTATTCGTCAATTGAAGCATCTATAAGAATATATTTGTGGGTTTTCCCCTCAAGATGAGGGGTTTTGGCCCTGGCTTGCAACCTACATATTGTGTCACTATTCTTATTATTTTGGTAATTTTTTGATATATCGCTTATCTTACTAACAATAATCAATGAAGAAGAAGCTAACGTATAACACAAGTAGTTATCAAGTAAGAGAATTGAATTAAATACTTCCCTACTAAATTATCAACATGAAAAAGTATCATTATTGTAAATTAACTTAATGAGGTTATTTCATTCTCTTTTCAGGAATTCAATTGAATTTGGCATGGATATACACCAATCAATGAAACATTTACATTAAAAAATACCTTGAAATGACACCACTTGAGCTTCATGTTGTTTCCCCCGAGTCATGGCATCATTTCATGGAAAATACAATCCTAAACACAAGCTAAAATTTTAAAGATACAACATTCAATGTGTTGTTATGATGGTGATTGAAGTTCAACGAAAAGAGGCCTGTCAAAATAATGTATGTAAAGACTAGCGCTCTCCTTGGTTATTCATACTCAATGCACTTTCATAAATAATTTAAAATGATTTTCTTGGACACATATGAAATGGCATGGGATTCTATTAGACAATATGTTGAAAGGATATTACGATAGGAAAACCCAACCCATATATTCCTATGTGTTTTGTGACTTTTAAGGAAAGGGAAACACATACTTAGAAGTGAAACACATGAATAACACATGGTGAGGAGAGAGACCAAAGGCCATGAGTCAAAAAATATTATTATTATCGAATACTACCGATCCTTCATGTTTGGATAGGGTTGTCACATAAACGCTACTTGTTCTACCTCTTAGGGCACAAGGCCTTTGGTCGATGGGTTGAAACTATTGTGCTGAATACAAAAATGAAAATGTTAATGTTGGGCAGCATAGTTCAAACAAATTTGGATCTGATGGTTGCAGGACTCATTTTAATACAATTCTACATATGAAAATGGCACACTAAGCATTGTAAAGGAAACATTGAGAACATCATTAATGCGCCATGTTGAAAATGTGTTAGACACAGTTCAGCCACGTTGAAATATTTTGCCTCAAAAATACCATACATATGCAACATTTTGAAGGCTAGGATAAAATTACTAATCAAAGGAGCATTGAGGATTGATTAGAAAATTTGAGTTGTGTGCTTGTAATGGCATTTTTTATACTTCAATGTGGTTTTCTAGAGATCATGTTGCAATAAGTCGAGTGTGAACTTAAGTTGTGGTTACAATTTCCATTATGGGAAAAATCCCAATTCAATGTGACTTGCACCCACTACCTCCATATGCGACATGTTCAGTCAACTAGGAGTGTGAAAATGGCCATCCTATTAAAATTGAAAGTCATAAAATGATAATTTCAATCTCAAAAATGTAGACAAAAAGAGTGGCTGCATTGGAATGCGACTGTGTGACTGACCCAAATTGCATCCCTCATATGTGGCCTCTAGCAGTCGCACTTTTTATCTGTGACCTCTCCCAAAGTTGTAAAATCACAATCATAAGCCTGAAAAATGGAACCCGAAAGTTGTTACACTGAAAATTTTCATCCTGAAATTCTGCTATGTGTATGGGCTCATTATTACTCATACTTTCCCCCTTTGCAAGTCTAACATATCAGTTCCTCATGTCAAGCCTTGAAAATCATAGAAAAGTTCCTAGAAATCTCCTAAACTTTGGTGTCGCACCTTCTCTATATCTTGCCTGCGGTCCCGCACCTAATGTCCATGTCTTCTGCGTACCTGAATGCACTTTCTTTGTGTTATGGGTGCGGACCCCTGTAAAGATTAAAAATGCGCAAGTAAACTCAGAAAAGCTCACTTTCAGTAAATTCTGGAAGCTTCTAGAAAAGATTATGCGGTGGCAGAACCGCTCTTATGAGGTTCATGTATCCCTTACCTTATGGAGCTAACCCCTTGATGTGAGGAGCTTATCCCTTTGAAGGAAGATTGTATCCCTTCATAGTTGGAACTGAAACCTCCTCCTTTTCACTATAAAAAGAGGCATCGGGTAGCCTCAAAGGGAGTTCAAGCTTTAGAATATTTGAGGTTAAGTGTTGTTGAGATTCAGACTCAGTTAACTAAGACTTTTGTGAGGAGAGATTAAATACCTCTATTCGTCTTGGTTGGAGGAGTACAGAGCTTATCAAAGTAGAGGAGACTCCTGCTTCGGACCCCGGGAAGACCTGTGCAACATCAAGGCTCAGGTTGTAAGGTTTTCTTTCTTTTGAAATTAATACAAATATACTCATTTTTCTCAATAAGTTGTCATTTAATGGTTTATTTCATAGATTCCTTGATCTCTATGATAAGCATGGTTTATGACGATGTCTATACAGGTGCTATTTAATATTTTTCTTGTTTGTGACTGCAGGTTTACGAAGATAACTCCTTCAAGTGCATGAGGGACAACAACGACTTCAAACAAGCGCTGGACATACAGTAAGTCTTTTACACCTCTGTAGAGTTTTTTGTAAATCATATATGCTTAGAGAAAAATTAGTTTATTTGGCTGTTTGTTGCTAGATACTTTTATTACTAGGGAGATCGGTCTTGTCCGCAAGACGAATTAATCCACACAACAAATTGGCGACTCCGCTGGGGAAAGAACTTGTTGTTTTTTGTTCTCTTTCTATTTTGATTTGAGGAAACGTTTTTCCTGGTTTTTTATTGATAGATGTCTACCTGGGTAGCTTAGGTTCTCTCTGTTTTTGAAAAATTTTAAATCTTTTATGTTTTTCTTTAGTTTTTCTTGGGACCGCACTTTGTCTTATTTTCACAGTGCGGGCATTTTCGCACTTTCCTTAAGTAAACAGTGCGGGACCACACCTATTACTTCTGGAAGCCTACGAACCCTGTTAAAATTTTGAAAAACTCTAGATTTATTTCTTCAGTTTATCTTTATTTTGATTTAGAGTTTTTTGTTTCTGCCCAGATTGATGATTGTTTATGTCAAAAGCTTTTTGTGAATGAATCTCAATAGTATTGGTGTTTTGATGATTTTCTAGAAGTTTTGCGTTTTGGATTTCTTTTCACTTGGTCTTTGTAGTGATTCGAAGCATTGACAGTTTGAAGTACCTCAGATTACATTGGTCTTTTTGTCTTTTTTTTGAATCTGACCTGATTGTGAAATCATCCTTTATTGAGAAATAGAGCTACTTCTTTCTTTGCAAATCTTCGAAAAAAAATTTGTTATAGGTTTTTGAATTTCATTTTTTATAAAAACATATTTCAGTGTTTTTGATCTATTTGTTATTATGGACAAATAGGTCCTTAGTTTTCTGAATAACTAAGTAAAACCTTCTTCAAAAAATATTAAAGCTTTTATTCAAGTAGATTGTTAAAGTTTGTAGATCTTGAAATTAGTTTTGTAGTTTTGAGTGCTTTTAAAAATTTGTAGATTTCTTTTGAAGGAAACTTGTTTTTGTAGCTTCAAATTTTTGAAAGTGAAAGGATTTTGTTGTGAGCTTTGATAATTTGTCTCATTTTGAGTTATTTTTTAAAATACAAAAATATTTTCTTTCAATTATTCTTTATGTTCAAAGAAGGAATTGTTTATTAAAAGAATTGCATTCTCCAACTCTCTCTTTAGCTAGAATTTCATTGAAAGAAAACAATTTGATTATTATTTTTTAGGTGCATTTTTAGTGTTGTTGGAAGTCAAGTCTTCACAACATCAAAGTTTCATTTCCGCACCCATTGACTTAAGAAACAACTCCTAAAAGTAACGCTTAATTAAAATTCATCTAGTCATCTTTTTATTTTCTAGGGCTCTTATCACCAACATAGCTTAGGCTAGTATCTTGGAGTAGGGAGTAATTAACTCTCCAAGATAGTAAAAACAAAAAAGTAGACAAATATTGTGATAGGAAATAAATCCAATTGTAATTTGTATAATCTGGGAAGCTTCTCTTAAAGAATTCAATCACGAGGTCATGTCCGAACCTTTGAGACAATCAATTCTGTTTCATTGGGGAAGATAGAAGATTTCACGTGCATTACAAACGGTAAACCTCGGATTACCCATTGTCAAGGAGCCTGGGGTCACTTGTCGATAAACCTCGGATTAACCATGTCGAGGAACCTTCAAGGGGATTGAGCTTTGTTACTATGCCCTTGCGCGTGGGATCAGATCGTAGACTGTTCCCCCAGTTATATTTGTTAATGTTGGTAACCTTAATGTCCATAAACTTAAGATTATTTCCTAAGGTGACGGCGAAGGAGAGATCTCACTGTACCTGGAGCAGACGTCGACTAGACTCACTTGGACTCTTTGGGGGGTTATCTTCACACGAGATGGTTTTTTGAGGAAACTTGTGCCAGTCTGTTTCGTTGCGGGTGATCGGGGTAGGCTTGTTCCAAGTGTTCCAACCGCCCTTTACGTATTAAAACTCTACCCTTTCTGTATTAAATTTCTACTAAGTTGGATTTCATCACCAACTAGTGTTTTTAGTATAGGAAGTTTACTGTTTGTGTGTGCTTTGAACTCTTAGACTTTTAAGCGTGTGATTCCGTTGTTTGTTTCTTTAGAGACTTTAGGTATTTTTATTGAAATTTTCTGTTTGTGTGTGATCAGTTAATATTTAATCGTGGCGAAATTTCCAAGACAATCCCAGAGACTTCAAGGGAAACCCCCTGAATATACACTAGGTCAGCTTGAAGGGCTGTGTGCTCTAGTATCATCTGGTAGCAGTAGAATTAGATCAACAGAAGTTGGAACTTCATCTATAATTTTTCATCCTGATCATCAAACACCCATAACAGAACATATTTATGAACCAATTTCAGTTTCAGAAGTTACTGGTAGTATTTCTCCTTCCAGTGAACTTGCTGACAAAACTGAAATTTCTGAGCCTGAAACTGAACCTTCTGTTTTGGAAACATCCTCAGGATTTATTACACCAACTTCTAGCGATCCTGGTTCACCTAGGGTAAGAAATATTATCACTGAAGATCTTCCATCTGGCCTTATTTCTATTGACGAACTTACTAATCCAGACGAAGAGTTATCTTTTCCTGAATCCCCTCAGTCTTTAAATCTTAGGGAGCGTGAATCTATTTTCTATAGCCCTATTCGAACTGACACTTGGTATCTATCTTTAACAAACTTTTTAGAGAATCTGGGTCTTGCTTTTTCTCCACCTCGAATTCCATTTCATCCTACACCCAGAGGTTACTATCTATCATCTATCATGGCAGGAGAGTCATCCATGCTTTCCCAGACACCAGAAGCATTTTTACACGGTGGTCCTTCTATTCTTGCAGGATATCAGGCTTTGTCTGGTACTTTCTTTGGAGCAGCTCCTCAACCAATTTAACATGTATTATCATCTGGTTTGAGTGGAATTAAAACTGAAATGTCGAACGTAGAGAAAATCTTTATGATGTCTGGTAATATTCCGAATCCTCAACCTCAAGGTAGTCAGTTACCACCTGGAGGACAATCTCAGGGAAATCAGTTAATGCCTGGCAGGCAACCTCAGTGTACTCAACTACCGCCTGGGGGCCAACCTTCAGGTAGTCAGTTACCACCTAGGGGGAAACCTCAAGGTAAATTTTCTCAGGACAAACTGTGGAATCATATTATTTTGGAGGACAACCTCAAGGACAGTACATACCTCAAGGTTATCAACCTCAAGGACAATACATGCCCTAGGGTCAACCACAAACTCAATATGCTCCTGAGGGTCCTTATCAACCCCAGTTTCAGTATGCGCCTCAGGGTTATCAACCTCAAGGTCAGTACCCAATTCAAGGTTTCCAACAGCCTTCTGGTCAATCATCTGTTCAACGAGCTGGAAATTTACCACTTAATTATCAACCCCACGTTCAACCAGGCTATGGTCCTTACGTTCAACCTTCTACGGGAAAATACCTCGAAATGAATATGGTGTGGGATCCATCCCAATATCAAAAACCTATGCAGCCTAATGTGCAGTTTCCTTCTCAACCTGGACAACCTTTGGTTTCTGGTCCAACCCATCAACCTGTCTAGCCTACTATTCAAACTCCTACATCTAGTTCTGTTCAGTAGTATGGGCCTAGCACACCTCAGACTCTGCCTCAAACTGCTGCGACATTTTTTCAACCTACAACACCTGTTTCTGGAGTATCTGTAGCTCCGAGTTCTACTATCTCTGCATCCGTGAAAATCCCTCAAGTCTCTGTACCCCAGTCAAGACCTTCAGTTCAGACTTCGGTCCATATGCCTGCGGGACAAGCTGGTACAAGCATGGTGGTCACAAGTCAATTGCAATTCACGTATCAACCATACGAGGGACAACCTCAATTCGGTCTTGTTTCACAAAATCCAAATTATCAGTATCAACCGTACCCTGGCTACACTTATCAGCAGCCTCAACAACCCCAGTTTGGTCCAGTTAATCCTGTTTACCTGGGAGGTTACACAATTCCTAATGCAACTCCAATTCCCAGTTATCCTAGGTATCCTCCTCCTGGAACTTCTTTGGCTACTCAAGGTTTTCGCGACCCTAACTGTCAGTTACCATTTATTGCAACTTTGGATTTACCTGATTTGATGCGCCTTAAGAATGATCCAATTTTATATTATCCATACTGGCCACCAATGCCACATAAGTTGCCCAGTGATATACCCAAATTTGAAGGTAATCCAGGAGAGGATCCATCAAATCATGTGATGACTTATCACCTCTGGTGTGCATCTAATTCAATAATCTATGATTCAATTCACTTACGTCTTTTCCAAATAACTCTTATTGGTCTTGCCGCCAAATGGTACATTGAGTTACCACAAGGCTCTTTTAATAATTTCAGTCAGTTAGCAACTGCCTTCTTGACTCATTTTTAGTTGCCTGTCAGATACGACAATGGCACGGAACTATTAACTTCACTAAAGCAATCTACGTCCACATATATTTCTGATCATATTCATGAATGGCGACGTAGAAGGCGTTTGGTGAAAGTTTACATTCTGGATCAAATTTTGGCAGAATGGTTTGTTAAATCATTGTTACCCAAAATCACTAAGGATGTAGCTAAGGCTGACATTGTTACTGAGGAGCAAGTAATTTCTCAAGCTTAGTACCTTGACCTCGTTTATACACAGTCAGGTACTTTACATGAAAAAATCCATGATCTTCCAAAACAAGGTCAAATAGTTGCAGCTCCTTTAGGGTCTCATGCCATTGATGGTATGATTGGTACAGTAAATACTAAAAGCAAGAAGAAATCTTCAAATAATTCCTCTCCTATTATAACTTTACCTGATTCCCCGAAAGGAGAATCTTCCCCTGAAATTTCTGCTGACATTCATGTCATAGAGACATCTATGACCAAATCTAAATCTGGCGGTAAAATGAAAGGGAAGAATAAAAACAAAAATAATTCAAAAGAGAAAACTGGTAAAAACGAATCCAATGATGAAAAACGCAAACCTCGCTATCCTTGTTACATCTGTGACGAGGATCATTTTACTAAGGAATTCCCACATCGAGCAGAGGTTGCAAAATTCGTTAAAGGTTCACAACAGCCTGCTGTCTTGAAGGATCCTTTTCCAACTCAAGATAGTAAAATGTTTGGGTCTACCTTGAATGCCTCAGAAGAACCTATTATAATTATGTCTCATGTACGGATTGCGATGCGATCGCAAGATTATGGTACTAAGAATCCTGTTGATGGTAAAGAATCAGAATCTTCTAATGCCAACACATCAACTACACCTCCTCCTATTTCTGGTCCGCTACAGATCGAGAAACCAAATCCAGACTTAATAATCAAACTGCCTGCTAAGGGTGTTCTTCGTAAATCAAATTTCAATCCACATGCGAGAGCCGCTCTGAATTTCAACATTGTTGAAGATTTAGCTTTTTCCCCTTCAGCAATGTCGGCTTTGGAAGTGCTATAATCATGCCCAGCACAACGTAAATTACTTTTGTCTGCCATAGGAGCTGTCAATGTTTAGGATTTGAACCTTATAATCTTTGATTTAGAGAATAGTACACCTCGCCTACCTCATCAAATGGATTTCCAAATTCCAGTGTTAGTAAAAAATAGACCAATCTTTCGGATTGTGATTGATGAGGGAGCTTCAATGTGTATGATGTCGATCCAGTGTTGGAAATCTCTTGGTTCTCCTACACTCAATCAGTCTCTGACAATTCTAAAGGCTTTTGATGGCTGAGGTTTCCACCCTTTTGGTATTTTGCAGGATTTACCCACAGGGGTCGAAGGTAAAACTGTAAATCTAGATGTGGAAATGGTTGATGCCCCTCTAGATTACAACCTTCTTCTAGGGCGCAATTGGTCTTATGCTATGACTGCTATTGTTTCTTCGGTCTTTTCGCTCATAAAATTTCCACATCAAGGAAGGATCATTACAATAGATCAGTTAACTTATTTTTCTTTTGATCCAGCCTCTACAGAAACAATCCAGCACGTTGGTAAAGCGGCTATCCCTTACAAGGATGTTGGAGTAGGTTTGCTTAAAGATTCTGGTTTACTAGGAACTTTTTCCTTTCCTCCTCCTAACATATCGCCTTCTACCGCAACTATTCATATGATTTCATCAGACAATGTTATGTTTGATGATCCTTGGGTCGTACCGTCGGAATCTGAGTTAGATTCATTTGATGGCATGATGCCTTTGAGTCCATTTTAAATTGTGTATCAGGCTGTACAGTCACTTTCTAACCCCTCTTCAACTGAAACTGATCCACTGAATGGGATCCATGAGGAATCACTTTCTATATCTAGTTCAGCCACAATGACATTTCCTGATCTTGTTCATACTGATGAGAATATTCATGAACTTTTTTATGTTGAATATTTACCATGGGAAGATATACATCATCGATCTTCGTTTTTACCTGAGCTGGATCATTTTGAAGATGATTTCGCTTCTATTTTTACTGCTGAATATGTCAAAGAACCACAGAATCCATTGCAAAATCCTGATTCTGAGTTAAATTTGGAAAATATCTCTCAAACAATTCCAATTAACATTTCAGTAAAGCCAGGAATAATTGAAAACATTCATATAGGTGCTTGTTGTATAGAAGATGAAATTCAAACTTATAAAGCCCTATTTCAATAGTTCCATGATGTGTTTGCCTGGTCCTATGAAGAAATGCCAGGAATTGATCCATCAATTTTCATACATGAAATCAAGACTTACCCGGATGCCAAACCTGTTCGTCAACGTCTACGTCAAATACATCCTAGAAAAGCTACTGATATCAAAGCCGAAGTTGAAAAATTACTTCGCGCGGGTTTTATTTATCCAATTCCTTTAACGGAGTGGGTATCAAATATTGTTCCTATTACTAAAAAACAAGGAACGATACAAGTATGTATCGAGTATAGGGATATTAATCAAGCTTGTCCCAAAGACAATTATCCAACCCCCTATATCGATCAAATAATTGATGATTGTGCCGGTAGTGAAATGTTTTCCTTTATGAATGGTTTTTCCAATTACAATAAAATAAACATACTCCCTGCTGATCAGCCAAAAACAACTTTCATTTCTCCATGGGGAACATTTTCTTATTGCAAACTACCTTTTGGATTAAAGAACGCTGGAGCAAATTTTCAAAGGGCCATGTCTTATGCATTTCATGACATTAAGCATATTGTGGAGCCTCATCTCGATGATTTACCTGCTCATTCATCGCGTAGGGCCGACCATCTCACTCATTTACGAGCAATATTTATGAGATGTAGGCATTATCGAATTTGGCTAAATCCACACAAATGTGTTTTCTGTGTAGAATCGGGTCGCTTACTGGGATTTTTTGTTTCGAAAGTAGGCATTCATGTTGATTTGTCGAAGGTCAAAGCTATTGCTAATCTGCCTCCTCCTTCGACTTTGCGCCAACACCAAAGTTTGCAGGGGAAAGAAAAATTTCTACGTCAGTTCATTCCTAACTACGACGAGCTAACAAAAGGTTTTACCCAGTTGCTGAAACAGAACATTCCATTCTTTTGGGATGAGATCACCGATTGATCTATTGATGCACTTAAACACGCATTGACCCATGCACCGTTATTGCATCCTCCCAACTACAACCAAGACTACGTTTTGTACCTCACCACCTCTCATTCCACAATTTGGATGGTTTTAGTTCAGGAAGATGAATCTAAAACTGAACATGTGATTTACTACGTTAGTCGAAATCTGCATCCGACTGAGATCAAATACACACATGTGGAGAAATTGGCCTTGGCAGTTGTTCAAGCTATTCAAAGATTTAGACACTACATCTTATTATGAAAAACCACAGTAATTTCTGACTGTAACCCTATGATGTACATTTTGACCAAAAAAATTCTAGGGGGAAATTATTCCAAATGGATAGTTATCCTACAGGAATTTGACTTGGAGTTTGAAAAATCCAAGGCAAAAAAATATTTGGTTTTTGCCAAATTGATGTGTGATTTCCCCTCTACTGATACTGAAACTGTGGCGGAGGAGCCCATTGCAGACGAATCCTTGTTTCTTATCAGTACTTTTGATCCATGGTATGGGGATATTATCATTTATCTCCAAACCCAATCTTTTCGGCCTGAAATTTCACGATCTCAGTGACGAAAAATACGTTTCCAATCCCAACAATAAAATGTTATTGGTGATACACTCTATCGTCATTGAGCGAATTCTGTTTTCCAACACTGTCTTACTCATGAAGAAGCTGAGAAAGCTTTAAATGACTGCCATTCTGGGGTATGTGGCGGTCATATGTCTGGGTATACCACAGCTCAAAATATATTGCGCGCAGTCCGAAAATGCCACAATTGTCAACTTTTTGATCATAAGATGAGTACGCCACCCGCTCCTCTTCACCCTATAATTGCTGTCGGTCCTTTCACAAAATGGGGTATTGACTTTATTACATGTAACCCTCGCTCGGCCTAGGGGCATCCGTATATTATCTTAGCGGTAGATTATTTTACTAAGTGGGCCGAGGCGACGCCTACATTTTCGGCTGACGGCAAGACTGTTGCAAATTTTGTATTCAATAACATAATTTATAGGTTTGGTGTTCCTCAAGCCATTATTATAGATCATGGAAGTCATTTTCGGAATATCATGATGAGCGGGCGACGGATCAGCAACAACGCCATGATAGTTCCTAGTCACTATGATTAGATGAATTATTTCTATTCACAAGACGAATTTGCATTCCATGTTATTTTCAACACTTTGGGAAAATCGAAGATCGGTAAAAACATCAACTGGTTTCACTCCATTTCAACTAGTTTATGGTTTAGAGGTTGTGTTACCAATTGAATGCAAAATTCTGTCTTTGAAATTAGCCATAGAATTACTTCCATCTATGTCTGAAGAGGAGAAACGTTTTTTGTACTTGTCTCAACTGGATGAGAATCAACGAAATGCTGCAATAGCAAACGAGGCTCATGTCAAATGGATAAACGCTCAATATGATAGAAGTGTTACCCCTCGAAATTTTTTAGAAGGAGACCTAGTCTTAGTTTATGATGAAGCCAACGATAAGCTAGGAGTTGGAAAATTTGTGCCTATGTGGCATGGTCCTTTCATTGTTAAGCGGAAACTAGCAAAAGGGGCCTATGAGCTGATAGATTTTGACGGTGTCCCTTTAGATAAACCTAGAAATGGTATTTATCTAAAGAGATATTATGCTTAAACATGGTGTGGAGATTTAATTATATTATATTTCTTTACAGCTGGTGTGTTTTAGATTAGAAAAGCATGCCTAGTTCAGAAGTGTGTTTTGTCACTATTCCTACTTATCTGAGTTTTACTCTTGATATTGCAGATGTTGACGTCTCTTCAAACCAACGTTGGGTTTGCTGATGCTGGTTGTCGTAGTACATGGAACATTTCTTCCGCAGCATGCGTTATTTATTCACCCTCTGACGAGTTAGTATCCATGCATGGGGTAAGCCTTGGTCAAAAAACGAATAACATTGCCGAATATAGTGCAGTGATTGAGTTATTATTTGAATCCATATCTTTTGGAATTCGGAGTTTGATTGTTAGGTTGGATTCTGAACTTGTTGTATTACAGCTTAACAGGGTTTATGCCATTAGAAATCCAGTGTTATTACGGTTATTTTCTAGAGTTCTTCTATTGGAACGTGAATTTGATTACATTGAATATCAACATATTCCAAGACATTTAAATACATTAGCAGATGCAGTTGCTTCTAGTATGATAAATCAACATTTTCAATAATCAAAACAGTAAATTAAACAACATTCATAACATATAGACAGGTAGCCGGTAAATAGTGATATATCATAGTATAGAAGTGTTTTCAAAAAATATATACATCGTCTTCGATCATAGGTTGGAAACACCTTATGATCGGAAAAATGGTAATACAAAAGGTCAAAAGTATGAGTCTACGACATGATCATCCCACCACTGATGGTGATCATGATAAGAGACCACTGCCCGAGCCACCCTACACAGGAACCTCCTAAAAGGTCCTGGAACACCAATCACGTATCTCTGTAATCTGAGAGGAATCTCATCTATGTCCATCTCTGGAATGTATAGAGTTAGATGCTCTAGGTGATGCTCTAAATCAGACATGATTTTTGCAGATTGGCCTACTGGGGCTGGTGCGGCTGCAACTGGTTGTTTTCTTTCATAAGGCTAGAGATGGGCTGGTCACTATGGGCCCACATCTGCATTCAACACTTTTGGTTATTAATTTTCAAAAGACGATCAAAATAGAAAAAAAAAATTAGAACTAGAAACTGTTGAAAATGATTTTACCTGATTCATCCCATTGTTCCCCTATTGGGAGAGTCATCTCTCAGTCACCACGGAAATCTATCCCGGCGTATGGAAAAACCTCTATAACTAAAAGTTGGCATTCTAGCCAACAAAAATATGAAGGAGGAAATCGAACAATCTTGACGCCCTCAATACCATGGCAAGCCATCAATGCAACCCAACGAACCATCCTAGGTTCTTGAGGTCGATCGGCATCAACATGAATGCTCTGTGGAGCTAACATGGGGATCCTCTCTAGAGCAAAGGTGACTACAATGAATCCATATCCAAAGTTATTTATTTTTCCATTCTTCACTCTAGTTAGTTGGCCTTTTACATTGGCCAACACAGCTTCACACCAGTTGAAAATGATGCCTCAAAAACAGTCTACAGCAATGCACATTTGGGAACCGGTAGCAACGTGCAGCACTGCACTCCCACACATTATGGTAATAGTAAATGCAATAATTTTCAGCTCGGGACAGATGATAGTTTTTATGTCGATCCGTTTGTCCCTAGGGTCTGCCTGATCATTACAGAACTCTTGTCGAAGACTAGCGACAGTCTGGCCACCTGGCCTAGCCCCAAACAAGGAAATTTGTTCGCCCCTTTTGGACAAACCAGTCAGAAAATAAATATCCTCCAACTTGATTTCGAGCCGGTGGCCTCCAATAATGAAACATTGGTCCTGTATGTTCCACCTATTCACCAGCCATGTTAGGAGGTCTACCTGTGCCCTCATGCCCTGAATGGCCCAGAATTTATATAAACTGCATGCTATTAATGCTTTCATTGTGGGAAAATGGAGCATTGCGGTGTCATCCACATCTTCATGCTCATGTTCTCTCCAAATCAACATCTTGTTTATCCTACAATGCATAAAAAGATATATTAGAACAAACTAATTTGAAAAATTTTGGGCGGCAATTGAGAAATTTAATTTTGAAATCTAATTGCATGGGGTCTGCACTTTGTCTTCATACACAGTGCGTAGGAACGCATGTGCGCTGTGTGACAAGTGCGGACCCACGACCTTTTTCTACATAGGAAAAAGTCGGGGTCCGTATGGCCCATGTGTTGTGCCTGCGGACCCTCACGGACGATTTTCTAAACATATTTTTCTCTTAGAAATGAAAACTAGAGCCTAAAAATGAAATGAAAATGGATGAAATACAAGATTAGGAGGTCATGGATTACCTGGAGCTGACGGTTCTCGATTTCGTCAGACGGATCTTCTAGAATATTCACAGGAACTTTTTTACCCAAAAGCTTTTACTTTTCACTCTGAACTCGAATGGTAAAAATGAAGTTAGAAAAGCCCTTTTTATAAGTTTTTTCGAATAAACGAGTTTTTAATTTGTTTATTTTTCACTTTAAAAAGGTTATTTTTGAAAGAATTTTTATTCCTCTTAAAACAGGTATGTGTAATGTTTCAAGTTTTTGTGCAGAAATTGGATTTTTCAGGAGAATTGATCATTTTTCAACAAAGAGCATACTTTTATCACTTTTTTCGGACTCTTTCAAAAATTTTACGAAAAAGCAAAAACTTGAGTCCTCTTTTAAGCCATTTTCGGACTCTCTAAACATGAAAAGATTGTCGAGTACTTGATTATTCAAACTCGTTAAAGTAAATGAATGATCATCCCTTCGGTATAAGTTTACCTTTTCGGTTGAAATGGATTATTTACGAAAAAGGTATACGTTGACTAATTACGGTCAATAGAGTTCTCTCCCGCATTATTTTATCCTTTTCGGAGCTCAAGAGACTAAATTTACGAAAAATTACACGCATGGAGTTTTCTTAAGTTTTTTCTTCGGACTCCCTAAAATTGAAAAACAGAGTTTCTCCTATCTTGGACTCGTTAAAACTTAACAGTAAAGGACCTGTTCAATTTTAAACAGGAACGAACCACTCCTTCTTAGGGTTCGAATCTTAAACTAAGTTGGACTCATCTGAAGGATGAGCTTATAAACAAGCAAATGTTCTCCTCCTCAAGCTTGTAAAAAATAAAGAGGTACTTGCCAGCAATGGTGGGGAAAAAGAGAGAAGAATGGACATGTTTGTTGTATTTTGATTTTTCGAAAATCCAGTTAACCACTCTTGAACACGACACTTTTTGTTCACCTGGGTTGGGAAATCCTTTACCTAACAGTTAATCAAACCACATTAAAAGTCTTCAGCCAGTTTCTGGGTATTAGCTTTGGGTTGATTGTCACCAAGCCATCTGCAGTGTTGTTATGTGTTCAAGAGGACAGTTTAAATAAACCATTCATCTGCAAAATATCTGTCATTCATTTTGACCATCCCTGAGTCAGTCCTTGCCAATATATTTTCAAAAATTGATCTATGATTTCATGTTGTGGGCTTGCCTACGACAGATCACTTTCTATCGACGACAACTCATTATCTAGGAAGTTGATCCAGAAATCGTCAGTACCTTGAAATCTGCAAGCCTCAATGGGAGGTTTCTCACCTTCGACGATAGGTTTCATCATTGACCTTCGATCGAACGATTCCGTGACGTGTTCAACTTCAGTTCATTCATTCACATTTCATGGATTGTACTGAGTACTTTGAGAACCATTGACATTATTGGTGGTTACTCTCACACTTGTTAACAATTTACATCATTGACTGGTAATTAAGTGGTTTCTACCATGTTCGACTTCGACACATTCATTCGCATGGATAGAATCGTACTAGTTCGAGATGAAAAAATCAAGACCATGGATCTAGTTTCTACCATCCAGGCTGCGAGGAATTTTGTTATCATTTATACAGTAGACCATTCATAAATATATGGCTGCGTCCATACTGTGTCTACACATGTCTATACTGTGATGTACTCAAAATCATTCCTGTATCAGAACAGTTTGAATCAATTTCTAGTTAGTTTTGATCTGAGTATAGGGAATGCCTACCTCGGCGATGATATATATATATATATATATATATATATATATATATATTTCATTGAATGTTTTTACAGGTTCCAATTGGGGTGTCCACAGGATGATCCTTGAAATGATAAATTACTGCACTCTTCATATATGACAGACTTCAGCTTCATCTATTCCAGACTTTGTACTTTAGGGGGCAATCTGTTACACTAAAAATTGTCATCTTGACATTCTTCTCTGTGTATGGGCTCATTATTACTCATAATTTCCCCCTTTGCAAGTCTAACATATCAGTTCCTCATGTTAAGCCTTGAAAATCAGAGAAAAGTTCCTAAAAATCTCCTAAACTTTGGTGTCACACTTTCTCTATATCTTGCCTGCGGTCTCGCACCTAATGTTCATGTCTTCTACGTACCTAAACGCACTTTCTCTATGTTATGGGTGTGGACCCCTGTAAAGATTAAAAAGGCGCAAGTAAACTCAGAAAAGCTCACTTTCAGTAAAATATGGAACCTTCTAGAAAAGATTTTGCGGTGGCATAACCGCTCTTATAAGGTTCATGTATCCCTTACCTTATGGAGCTAACCCCTTGATGTGAGGAGCTTATCCCTTTGAAGGAGGATTCTATCCCTTCATAGTTGGAACAAAAAACCTCCTCTTTTCCACTACAAAAAGAGGCATTGGGTAGCCTCAAAGGGAGTTCAAGCTTTAGAATATTGGAGGTTAAGTGCTGTTGAGATTCAGACTCAGTTAACTAAGACTTTTGTGAGGAGAGATTAGATACCTCTATTCGTCTTGGTTAGAGGAGTGCAGAGATTATCAAAGTAGAGGAGACTCCTGCTTCAGACCTCGGGAAGGCCTGTGCAACATCAAGGCTCAGGTTGTAAGGTTTTCTTTCTTTTGAAATTAATACAAATATACTCATTTTTCTCAATAAGCTATCATTTAATGGTTTATTTCATAGATTCCTTGATCATTATGATAAGCATGGTTTATGATGATGTCTATACAGGTGCTCTTTAATATTTTTCTTGTTTGTGACTGTAGGTTTACGAAGATAACTCCTTCAAGTGCACGAGGGATAACAACGACTTCAAACAAGCGCTGGACATACGGTAAGTCTTTTACACCTTTATAGAGCTTTTTGTAAATCATATATGCTTAGAGAAAGATTAGTATATTTGGTTGTTTGTTGCTAGATACTTTTAGTACTAGGGAGATCGGTCTTGTCCGCAAGACGGATTAATCAACACAACACTCATCCTTTACGATAAAAAAATAAAGAGGATCTATAGGAGGAAACAAGGTAGCTATAGAAGAAACAGGGGTTTTTACAGGAGAAACATGGGATAATACAGCAGCAGAAGGAGCAGTTACAAGAAGGGGAAACCACTTAAAGAAAGGATGAAAAGGACCTCCATGAGCTATAGGAGCCCGATCTGTGGCCTAAAATAGAATCCTACTACAAATTTGTTGAGGGAGGTAGGAGTATACCTGAGAAGTTCATCATCCCACTTTTTTTTGGGTTAGAGAAGGAAAGAGGAAGGACCCATAGATGGATTCAAATTTCCAAATCCAAAAATGTAGAAGATGTGGGCATTATGGAGGAGAAAGTTAATGAGATGGGAAAGGAAATAAGTGACATAAAAATAAGATATTAAACCATGAGAGAGAAACTACATGAAGATAACACAAGACTGAAAGAATAGATGCAAGAAAAGGAAACACAACTTGATACTATGGAAAGTTTATCCATGGAAGCCATTCAGTGTAGGAAGTGATCCAAATCCTATGCCATTTTTATCAAGGAATAATGGCTACAATTTCACATTAAAGAAATAGAACAATATGGCTCTTTACCATTCCAATACTACAAACACTTTATTGAGTTTTGTAAAAAGGTAACTATGGAGGATAGGGAAAAATTATCGACTTTTATATGGACAATTTGGTCCTCACATATCTAAATTTTTGGGATCCCAACTCAATATTGGGAGACATGCAGCTCATGGAATTAGCTTATTAGTTATCCCATGAGGAAAAAGACTTTAAGAAGTAAATAAGGTGATGGAAAATAAGAAAATGAGCCCCTTTACATCAGAGCAGAATTATTAATCCCCAAGGTTATTGTCAGTAACCGTAGTCTCATCTCTTTTGATCCTGATTTAACACCCAGATACATAGCAACACAAGATCAAGACATCATGAATTTTGAGGAATATTTTAGGATGTTGGAAACAAAGTGTCTACAATATTTTTAGAGAAGGTGACATTCCATATCTCACATTTTAAAAATACGATAATATCACTCCCTAGAGAGACTAAGGAATTCCTTTGAGAGAATCTCGATGTACAAAAGAATCATGCAGAGAATGAAGATCAATTAGATATGCATAAAATTAATTCCTCCCCTACTATTGGGCATATAGGAGAGAAGTGATCTGGATTTATGCGGGAACATAATGAAATATAGAAATACACATAAAAGCATAGATGAAAAAAAAATAAAGCTTCATTTCATTAATAACAAATAATTGAAATATGCTTACAAACATAATGGAAATAAACTAGCTAGGGAATTGGTAGCTTATCTTTGATAAGACATGTGGCAGCTACATGCCAATTAATTGTGTTATAATGATGCTGGAGGGCCTACTTATTATTGAGAAATAATGGATAACCCTAAACTTCCAAAAACCTAACCCTAGGAGATGAAGCGCCAAAACTATGGGCCCCATTTGGGTAAATTGGTGCATCAATCTTCTCGTGGACGTAACTTTGGCATGCGATCTCTGTTTGACGTGAAAAATACCTCGTTAGAAATATCTATCTGAGGACTACAAATTTTGATGTGGGAAACATCAAAGAAACTTCCATGCTACTCCTGGTTTTTCCAAAAGATTTTTAGGTCCTCAAAATGACTTCGGAAGTTCAGGACCTGAAAAAATTCTAAAAATAGTAAACTGTGCTACAATTAAGGAAACTAAAAAACTGAAAGAAACAATGGTGGGTCCCCAAGTGGAATAGGTGGGTGACCACCAATATCCACCTAGATCATTCATCCCCCCTTAGGAATAAATGGTCCCCATTGCATTGATTTCCTCCATGAAATGAGGAAACTTTGGCTAAACTCGGTACCTGGTGAACCATTTTCCTTGGTGAAGGAGTTCGCCAGCTTTGACAACCCGATACAGTTGGATCTTCTGTTGGAAAGTGTTCTTGATTTGCATGTCCATGATACAACCTGTGGTGGCCTATTCCATGCAGTTTGGGTTTAATTCTGTTGTTGTGAGTTGTTCTGTAATGTCAGAGTTGTCCAATAAAGGTGGGAAGTAGGGGCCGAAGGCAGTTGACAATGAACACTAGGTGTAACATCAAGGAATGGGATATTGAGATCTAAGGCATTAGAACCTATAGTCTTGGTGATGGTGTACAACCCATATCAGAGAGGGTGAAGCTTGCAGTAGGGTCCAGCGAGACACTCCTTCTACAAATGTAGCCACTCTTTGTCTCCCACCTGGAAGTTTTATGGCACCCTATGTTGATCATGTCGTTGCTTGTACTGAGCATTGGATCTGTCCAATATTTCATGAACCTATTAGCATATGTGTTGAATGTGCTCAATTATTTTTTTCACCTTGTCATCATCAGAATAGACATGAGATGAATTGACCTGAGTAGCCACAAATGGTATGGCTACGTCAATGGGACATAGTGGCTAAAATCTCAAGCCCACCTGAAAGGGGTTGTGGCCTATTGACCTGTGGAAACTCTAATTATAACTGTGTTTTACATAGGGAAGGCTCTCATCCCATGTGTGTGGATGCTTTGAATTGTACATGTGCAGAATGTGTATGATCATCCCGTTGAAAACCTTTGTCTGGCCATCAGTTTGTGGATGGAAAGTTGTGGACTTTGTGCGCTTGGTGTCCAGCATTGACTAGAGGCTAGAGAAGAATGTGTTGAGGAACCTGTTGTCCTGATATGAGATGATAGAATGTAGGATCCAAAAGTGCACCCACACTCGTTCAAAGAAGAGTTTAGGAGTGCCTTCTACTCTGATATTCTTCTTGTAGGCTGCCATAATTTCCATCTTTGAGAATATGTTGACAACCATGAAGAAACAGTTGTTTCCATACTTAGTAGAAGGGAGGCCCGACATGTAATCCATTGAGATGGATTCCCAAGGTCGACTAGTGGTAGGTAGCAGAGTATAGAGACCTTGCTTGTTAATGGTTGGTTTGGTAATAACACAAGCAGTGCAAGATCTGATGTACTTCCTGATATCCTGTCGAAGGTTTGG
Source organism: Pinus albicaulis (assembly GCA_034641835.2). NCBI lineage: Eukaryota > Viridiplantae > Streptophyta > Pinopsida > Pinales > Pinaceae > Pinus > Pinus albicaulis. The sequence continues at coordinate 1,448,241,395 of CM076572.1, read as the reverse complement.
CAATAGCAATACTTCTACAGTAGTGCCACTATTTTCTCGACCCCGAAATTCCCAACGACCCAACTGTAATGTGCTTCACAAATCATCTTAGCGTGCTCGCTATAAGGAACACAAATCTATCCCAAGTGACATAGCAGTGCACCCTCGAGGTGAAAATTTGTAACTTGTGTACCCTCCAAGTGTGTCTTATATGTGTGGCCGAATTCCAGATCATTTTTGCAGAGAAGAAACCAATCAGAAGTCTCATGCCCATAAGAGTTGAGAACAGTGGTTAGCACCACGATCGGTGGTCAGATGAGGTAGTCTGCAACATTATTGGTGCTACCCTTCTTGTACTTGATGTTCAAATGAAATTGTTGCAGATATGTTGACCACTTTTTATGCCAGTCATTTTGCAACTTCCCTTGCATCTGTATGAAATTTAGGGGTCGATGGTCTGTGTGGATGATCGTTTCCTTCCCCAAAATGTAATGCTTCCATTGTCAGAAAGCTTGCAAGCTAGAATACATTTCTTTGTCATAAGTAGGATACTTGCGGACTGTGTCGGATAGTGTCTCACTGTGATATTCCAGTGGATGCCCCTATTGAGTAAGAACTGCCCCAATAGCATAGTCATAGGAATCTATCTCAATCTCAAATTGTTGTTGAGATTTCGACCAAAAGAATTTCTCTTTCACTCTTGCCTTGGTGACTTAACTCAAGGGCCAAATGATATAAGAGAATACCAACATGAACCTACAGTAGAAATTATCAAGAACAAGAAATTTTCAAAGCTTTGTTAGAGTGGTCGGGGTTGGCCAATCCCAAATGACTTGGATCATGATTGGATCCACATGTACCCACTACTCATCAATAATGTATCCCAGATACTGAACCTTGTTCATGCCAAAAGTGCACTTCTCCAAATTGGCACACAACTTGTATTTCCGCAGTGTTTGGAGGACCTGTCAGATGTGGTGGATGTGGTCTTCCCAAGTCTGGCTGAAGATCAGAATGTCATCCAAGTAGACTACTACAAATGAGTTGGTGAATGGTCGGAGGATTTCGTCCATCAACCTCATGAAGGTTGCGGGAGCATTTGTCAACCCGAAAGGCATGAACAACCATTTGAAAAGGCCCTCCTTGGCTTTCAAGGCAGTCTTACACACCTCAAAGGGTTCGATTGGTACCTGGTGATACCCAGAATTCAAGTCGATCTTGCTGAAATATTTCACCCCTTTGAGTTGGTCTAGAAGGTCATCAATGCATGGGATCAGGTACCTATTCCAGACAATGATCTTGTTAAATGCTTGATAGTTAATACAGAGTCTCCATTTCCCATCCTTCTTCTGCACCAACACGATCGGGCTCCCACAGGGCGATGAAATCAGCCGGATGTGACCTTTCTACAGCAATTCCTGAATCTTCCTCTTGATTTCATCGTTCTCCATAAGAGAGCGTCAATAGGTCGGTCCATTGGGAAGCACCACACCTGGGGTCAGATTGATGGGGTGCTTGACCTGACAGTGCAGAGGCACCCTTGTGGGTGAGGTGAAGATATCCCTGTACTCCTCCACGACCTTTCTCATTTATTTTTGTCGTGCAGAGGAGCCCTGTCTAGAGTTCGTGGCAACAGTCTTCTTCTTGCCCTCAGGGTGGATAATAAGGAAAAAAAATTCTCGGTTTATCAAATGAGCTTACTGCATTATTTTGCAGTAACAAAAGAAATAGTGGTAGGTGGTGGTACCTCTGGTATCCTTTACAACTTATTTCCCAAAGTAAAAATAACAACGCAAGGTCAGGACTCATACACAATATATCATTTCCACAAGTATGGTTGGCCTAATAATACATAACACACATCAAAAGGAGAAATTTCACATAATACCTGATCCGTGAAGGGCTTGATGTTGTAGGGAAGGGAGCACTTCTCGTTGATGTGAAGATCCCATCCTTGGTGAAGCCACCTGATGGTGTACAGTTGTGGGTGTGTTTTGGTCAACAAGCCCAACCAATTCATGACCTATATTGAAATGAGGTTCTTTTAGCCCCCATTGTCAACAACGAGCTCTATTGGGGAACCCTTTACCCACATGTAGGAGTGGAAGAGAAGCACCTCCTCCTCTAGATCTTTTGGTTCCTCCTTCTGGATATTCATGGTGGCAACAGTGGCATTGGGCTCCACATCGATAATTGGATTCCCTCTGTCATTCCCCTTATCAGGTTTTGATTCAGAGTTATAGCATGCATCTAATTTAGAAGCCTTCATCTCAGCCATGAGTGACTTCTTGGACCGACACTCACTTGTGTTGTGAGTGGAGCTCTTATGGAACTCACACCACTTTTCTGTGTCCTTCTTCGGCTTCGCGGTGTTGTTATTTGCTTGCAGCTTTGGAAGTTTGTCTTGGGCAACCATGTCTTGGCTTTGTCCCTTGTTCTATGGTTTAGGGGAACTTTTCCCTTACTTTTGATTTGCAGATCCAAATTTTTGCTTCTTCTGTTTGAATTTCTTCTCAATATTGGAAGCATACCATTATGCCATACCAAGAGAGGAGATTTCGAGGAACTCCATTTCCTCCTGAATGTATTTGTGCAGAAAAATGTTGTACTTCAGCACTAAATGTTTCTCCTAATGGGTATGAAAAATATTCGTCAGCTCATGCACATCTTGATCCCTTTGTTTCCGCACTGTAGTACATTGTATGTACTTGTCCTCATAGCTCCCCACGAGGTAATATTATTCCATGATGGCATCTTGAAAATAATTTAAAGTGGGTATGAATGAGAATAGAGATGGTTCCCCCTCATCATTTTTCTAACAATAGGCTTCCCATGAGTCCTTGACATGGGGGACGACTTTGAGGAGTGAAAAATTAATCTTCTTCCAATTGAAAAAGTCATGAACTGAGAAATATCCTTCTAATAGATTCAACCATTTATCTATGGTGTCTGCATCTATTAGGATCTCAAATATGGGAATTTGAAAGTTTAATTTTACCTTAAAAGGAGTGGCGCCTCCAGAGTGACTATTGGATGTAGATTTGTCGTCGGTGGGAAGTCGTTGAAGGATCTAGGCAAAGTTATCCATCATCACGTTCCTTTATTTCTCGAGGGCCTCCTCGAGCAATATTTTGATAGGATATTTTTCTCCCTCATATTTCTTTTCTTCCCCCATGGGTAGTCATCAGGGTTTGTGAGGTTGATCTTGTGGAGGTTCAACCAGATCGAGCCCTAACTCCTTATACCCCAACCTTGTTGGGGACATGAAAAGAACGATCCGATCTGATACCAATGATCCAAATTTATGCAATAACACACTGAAATACATAAATACACATCAAATAAAAGATGCAACAGAAATAAATCTTCATTTCATTAATAACAAATAACTGAAATATGCTTACAGACAGAATGGAAATAAACTAGCGTGGGCATTGGTAGCTTAGCTTTGAGAAGAGATGTGGTGGCTACATGCCTATGAACTGTGTTATAATGAGGCTCGAGGGCCTATTTATTATAGAGAAACAATGGATAACCTTAAACATCCAAAAACCTAATCCTAGGAGATGAAGCGCCAAAAGTATAGGCCCCATTTGGGTAAATTGGTACATCAATCTTCCCTGGGACATAACTTTGGAATATGATCTCCATTTGGCGTAGACAATACCTTGTTAGAAAGATCCATCCCATGGCTACAAATAGAAAATTACACTACAATTAATGAAACTAGAAAAATAAAATAAACAATGGTGGGGCCCGAAGTGGAATAGGCAGGTGGCCACCAATATCCACTTGGATCAAGAAGATACCAAGTAGAAGAAAGAAAGGAGTCTGCAGACATAGAGGTAAAGGTAGTGTTCTACACAAAGGATGGTACACCTCTAAAATGCCTTGGGATGTCAAAGAGGCCACTAAGGCCATGAATGAGATTCATATATATGAATAATTTTCTCATAGGAAGAGAAACACCTTCAACGGGGGGGTGATGATAGGTCCCATTAATAGGTATATTTTGAAGTTCATTATGTTATCCTCAAGCCCTTGAAACTATCATTTTCCCACATTAATTCACATTTTGAGTCATGCACTACAAGGAAAATACCCTCTAGCAGAGGTTATTAAGGAGGTTTTTTGTTTTATAAAATTAGACAAAATTGTCAAAAAAACATTTTCTACAACATTTTTTTTCATTAACGAAGGTTTCAGCAGAGCTTCTACTGAAATTTCAACAAAACTAAAAAAAATGTGTTGTCGAAGGTTTTTATGGATGTTTTTCTCATCAATGCGGGCATTAGATGTCAACACACTAGTGTGTTTACCATGAACACACCGTTACTGTAAACCTACCAAGCAGTAGCATGGAAATTTTTTTTTGGACGCCCCAGAGTATTTAGCAATGGCTCGGTGTGTGTCAGCCACCAAGTCGCACTGAGCCGATGGAACATGCATGCACCAGGTCGTTAAGGTGTAAAACCACATTGTGGCATGTAGGTGATACAACACACTAGGTCGTTAATTTATAAAAATGCTCCAGCGCATTAAAGGAAAACCGCACCAGTGCATGCAATGCCTATCAGACCACCCAGGTGGTAGTCGTCGATAAAGCACACCAAGCGTTCTAATTGGTATTGGTATTTGTTCGGTGCCCAAAGGTTGTAGAAACACACCAATGCACATTATGATACAAATTCACTGGTGTGCAGTGAGTAACACACACCAGTGTTCATTTTTTATTTTTTAGAAACATTGACCCATGACAATGCAATTATTGTGATTTTTTAAAATTCATTATTCATCAAAAATCGTCACATATCTTATAACAGTATTCATATCAATTAATTTTTTATTAGTGCATTTTAATGTGATGTTTGGACTAATTTTTTATATCATATCATCAGATTTCACATCTCTTCATTATAATATTTAACCATCCGTATATTTAATCAATGGTGTAACAATTCACAACGACAATGGAGAACGAAATTGAATAAATTAAAACGTATTTTATTTTTATTATATATATATATATATATAAGACACTATTTTTAATATAAAATGGAACAATTATTGGTATCCCTCTGTCCTTCAATTGGGACACTATGTCCATTACATTAAACAAAATGTATGATTTCATAGACAAATATTTCAAAAAAATACAATGCCTTTCTTTGATATCCAAACATATTGATCATAATTATTCGTTGGAACTCTTGTCACTCCTCAAGCTACTTCCATGACTTGGGTTATTTTTAGGAATTTTTTGTTCACTGTGTTGATTTTTTTCTTCTTCTTCAAGTTCCATCTGCAAACATAAAAATAAATTGTAATGAGTGTATATACATTGGTGAGAATAATGAAAATTTCAATATTAAATAATATACATCAATGTAAATAAAAAATAAATTTAGCATAACAATAATTGACTCATGAACTATGCACATTCTTTCAAACCAAATTTCATGCCATATTTTAACAATTCATTTGTTGGTGCAGTTCCATACTTTGTTTCCTGCAAGTTTTATAGCCCATAACAAATCATATATTTAATATAAAAGATTTTTTTTTCTATTAATTATAGACATATCTAAGTAAAATAATATAGATGCTTACAAATTCCACAATTAATTTTTGATATTTCAACATATACAGACAACCCATATTTAACCCAATGTCAATCAATTCATCTGATGGTTCTTCTTTATATGTTAGCACCTGTTTGAAGACATTCAATGATGATTGTTGTAAAATAACTTAAAATATACAAAAATGACATCTAGTCAAGTTGTTATAAGGAAGTAACAATTACTCACAAACATAGATATCAACCATTTTCTTCCTTAGCGTCCTGTTGTATGTGTTGAATGGGTTTCATTTTCTTTTCTTTTCTGCAAGAAAATACTTGAGAATTAATATTTAATGCTAGATTGTTTATTTATTGTACCTAATCAAAAAATTCAATGAATACATATTACATTTGAAGCACGTTGTTATTGAGATGACTCCTTGTGCGATGCAATTATGTCCATTTCTTTGACCATCTCCTTGTACACCTTTTTGGACATTTTTACTGGCATATTTCTGATATCAGCTCGTTCATTCCTTGATATTTTCATAATCTTCTTGAAAATGTAACATGACAATAAACTATTTAATTTTTATATTGATATATGGAAAGTAATATAACAAAAGTGATATTTATAAATTATTGCTTTCTATTAATATATACATATAATTCTAGAAAAAAATTAAAGGAATATTACTTTTTCATTCCTTATTTTTTGTTTTTTTTATGTTTTCCTATTAAAAGTCTGACATGTCTTGTTGACCAATTCTCTATAAAATCATCCTGTAGTTTAAATAAAATTTGGTTCTTGGAATCATTGGATTGGTTTTTTTATTGTAAGTGGAAAGAACATCTATACATTCATTCCACTATATCCCTCAAAATTTTGTAAGAGTTTTCCCCCCTTTCGTTAACCTCGAACACCACTCCAGATGAGCTAAGGAGTAATTCATTTTCATTTTCATGTTTCTTTTTTTTTCTTTTATTAGAGAAAAATTCCTTTTATTCATTGTTTGAAACATGTTTTCTAATATTTTTAAGTATATTATTAATGAAAATTGGAAAAAGAAACTCATATTGGATCGATATTATTTTGTCATTCACCTGATTCATCTTCTTCAATTTTTTCGTCAAGCTTTTACGCTCTTCTGGTCTTAGATTCGAAATAATCTGATCGGGCTTCATCATTTTGTGGATACATATTAGTTAAAGTTACATATATAGTTCAAAAAGAATAATTTTTGTAAAGAATTTACAAAGAACTTGCCTTTTTTTCTTTTCTCGATGTGCTATCATTATTTTTGTTACTTGATCTCTTGTCAGCCATTTATCTATCAATATGAAACTTGTACCATACCATTCATTTATATATTTTATAAATAAATCACAAACTTTTCAGGTAAAAAAAAAAATCAAGAAAATGGGCCCCTTTCAAACAGTACGCACTGAAGGTGGTGTGGCATGTTCTTATAAACGCACCACCAAAACAATAGAAACATCGTACGATGATCTCTGTCAACAAGGAGACTCGATGCATTATATGTTAACCAGTGCACTGATTAACATAGAAAAATTAATAAAAAACCTCTAGTGTTAGTTTTTTTAGCATAAGATGTCGTGGAGGAGGTGGTGCGGCATGATCTTATACATGCACCAACAAAATAGTAGAAATACCGTACGTGCTCTCTATTAACAATGAGACCCGGTACGTTATATGTTAACTGGTGCACTGATTAATAGAGACATAAATTAATTAAAAACTATTTTTATCAAACAGTACACGTCTGGTGCACTATTTTACACAGGGTGCACCGATTAAAAAAAATCTGCTTTTTAAAAAATCATGCAAGGGACGACATGGATTGCGATCCAACTCTCCAAGTTGTCCCACGGTTTAGATTTCATATGCACACACACACACACACACACACACACACAGATATATATATACAAACCCTATAAATCTAAAATGAAAATCCTTAATTGTGAAGTCATAGAAACAAGAAAAAGCAATGGCAGAAACAAGAACAACGAATGGTTTAATGTAAGAATGAATTTTTTTTTTTTTTTTTTTTTTTTTAATTTATTTATTGCTCAAAATGCACAGTCAAATTTACAAACTTTACTATGCATGTGTTAAATCCAATAGAAACTGTAAAAAAAATAATTATTACAATAAAATTTAACATCTTTACTATACTACGGCTTTTTTTGTGAATCACCAGATGTTTCAAATTCTGATTCTCTTAATAGTGTTTTTGTTCGAAATTATTTTGATGCTCCACAGTGCTCTCGTGCTCTCTTGCTCCAGGTATGTCTCTCATGCAAATCCGTCCATGAATTTTTTTGCAAAAATAATGAAATAAAGGATAGATTTTACTATTTAAAGAATTTTTTTATAAAATTATATTTCCGAAAATACTTTTCTGCCTAGTTTTCATTTTACTGCTTTTTTTTCACTTAAAAAAATAAATTTGTGCTTTTTTTATCTGCAGATCTTTGGTGTGTTTGTTAAATCACACCAATGCATCAATTAATAACACAACACCGATGCACATTAACTAAAATGCACGAGTGTGATTAACTACACATTAGCACTGATAAGAATAAATCCATTTTTAAGGCGCCGAAATTACTTTTAGGTATGTACACCAAAATTTATTGTTGATTTTGTGCAAATGCAGGGAGAATTTCTCATAATTATATCGAATGGACAATTCTTCAAAATCGATCTCGTTCCATAATATTTCTCAAAGTCCATCGCGGAGTTCTCCCTATCCATCTCCAAACGTAATATTTACTTCATATTTTATTTATATTGTCATTATCTAATTGAAATTATTTTTTTATCCATGTCAATCAGTTGAATAAAATTAATGCATACAAATTTGCAAGTTCATATAGATTCAGAATCGAGTTCAGATGCACAAAATATTCAAATAGTTCCAAAATGTTGGAAGCTCTTATCAGGAGCAGCATACTGCAAGGCACATTTGGTAGATGAAAATGGACAACCGCTTCACCCTGTCAATTTTAACATTGCATCTTCTAGCCACAATCCTGGGAAAATGATGGTAATAATAAATGTTTGGTATATTAATGTAATTATTTCAACGTCAAACCAATTAATCATGCATTTTCGATGTGCTTACTAATTGATATCATCGATTTTTTACTAATCATGTTCAAATATATTTTTTTTAACTATTAGGATTCTAGTGATGATGAGAAACCTAGCTACCATCTTCCATTGCACCCCACGACAATGTAAAATCGAGAGAAGGTTGAATTAAGAGAAAAACTTGGAGAGGAACGATACCAAGAATGGTTCAATCTACCACCTATTCAATTCCCACTACGTCCAAATTCACCAATTAGGAATGACTACAACAATAGTATTTCTTCACAAGCTAGAAATGGAGGCAATCAAATAGAGGTTGGTATGGATGAGTACTTAAGGGATACGACTGCCATGGAGACAATGTTGTTAGATGCATCCCAGAATGACCATTGGCTAGGGGATGATGCTCATATCACTGATACTTTTTTCGGAAGCCTTAATTTTTTTCCACCACCCTTATATTTGGACCTGGAAGTCAGTAGTCTACGCAGTTGGGTCAACGATGTTGCTGTACAAATTGAAAGAAAATTTTGGCTTGTCGAATGCATGTTTCTAAGAAATTTTGAGGTAATTGACCATCAAGTAATCCCTTATATGTTGAGAAATATAATCACACAATGAACATTACAAATGGTCAATTTTATGAACGTTAATAATTATATTGACATTAATGTACATTTAACATTGTCTATTACCAACTACATGTTATTCAAAGATAAATTTCCTCCGAGTGATAATGTCTTTCCTGGTAGCTACAAAGAGGAAAAGAAATTGTTGAAATTTTTTTGGTGTTGAGTACATATCATATCATGCATGTCCAAATGATTGTATTCTGTATAGAGGAGAATATGCAGAAAAAGAGATATTTCAAAAACATGGTAATGACAGGTATGATAAATCAGAGTAGAAGGGTAAATCACGTGGTCCTCCTTTTAAGATATTGAGGCACATGCCTATAATCCCAAGGATTCAAAGGCTCTTTTGTTTCAAAGAATTAGCTATGTTGCATGGATGCAATGCCTCACACAGAAGTGAGTTGGGAGTTATGTGAATCCCAATAGATTCAATAACCATGAAGCATATAGAGGATACATGGCCCGAAAAGTTCAAAGATGAAGTATGAAGTCTACGACTCAGCATAGCCATGGATGGCATCAACCCATATTCCCTACAGAACATCGACTATTTTGTTTGGCATATAGTAGTGATCAATAAAAATATCCCCCCATGGTTGTCTATGAAGAATGAGCATCTTATGTTGGCTCTCATTGTCCCTAGTAGAAGAGAAGTGAAGAATATGGATGTCTACTTACAACCATTGGCATATGAATTGAAGGAATTATAGGATGGGATAAATGTATACGATGTATCAAGACCCATCGCAGTAGAGATTAGTTTTATGTTGTATGGCATATTTTCTTACATGACACACGATTATTCAGGCTTAGGAGTTTGCTCTAGTAAATTACATGTTTATTGATTTGTTTATATATGTAAAAATATTCTTTCGCATATTAGTTATTTAATTACATTAGGGGAATTTTGAGGTCTAAAATGGGCCTCCTAAGAAAAATGTACAACCAAAATAAAATTTATAAGAACCAATAGGATTCAATATGATGATGTCAACCACGGGGGATGATTCACCATTTTTGGAGTAAAAAAGTAAAAATAATAAAAAATAAAACTACTTTTTCAGCTCGTTTTTTCAACTTATCTCCGTAAGGTTTTACTCAAATTTCAAGTGGGAGTACTCATTGGATGTAAAATTTAATTCCTCATCCAAGGCATGCCCATGTTGCATACTTTCGATGGACCCCACTACATGAAAAATGAGAAATACATGAAAAAGCGTGATTGCAATCATGTTTTTCATTTATTTCTAGTTTTTCGTGTAGAAAGGTTTATCGAAAGTATGCAACATGTGTAATCCTTGGAGTAGGAATAAAATTATGCATCCAATGAGTGTTCCTACTTGAAATTTTATTAAACCCATAGGGAGATAAGTTGAAAATATGAGTTGAAAAGTAGTTTTTTCTTTTTTCCCTCTAAAATTTGACGATGTAATCTAATATTATTTTATTATTTCCAATATTATTTTATAATTTCTTTAGGAAGCCCATTTTAGACCTATGTTGAGAAATTTCCCATTGGGATGAAAAGGAAATTTATCTTTTATAAACTCCCATATTGGGAGCATATTAATATTACCCACTTATTAGATCCCATGCATATATTTAAAAATGTTTCATCTTCTTTACGGAGGCACATATCATCGAAACAAAGTGACACATTGTCTATTCTGAAAGATATTATTACATCAAAAATAGAAATGAAACAATGGCCAAGATGATTAGAAAGTACAGGATCAGACACAGGCGTTGGTCCATCTAATTGGTATTTCAAAGAAGGTAATGTCCCATGGATTTTTAAAAAAGATTATATTTCTTTGGAAAAGGAAGTTATAATGGGTGTGAGGGTGTCATCTTCATATGGGTCTTCACTACGGTGCTGCCTCACCGTGGATAACCATTTATCAGGGTTGAAATCGCATGCCCATTTGAACCTTCCAAGAGTACGTATAATTTCAAAAGCATGATTTCATTATTTGTTATATTAATAAATTTTATCACATGAAGGGATCATAAAACATAAATAATTTTGTATATTATTGCATGTGTTTATAATTTTGCAGTGCCACTATCCTTTGTTCATGTGTGGGTGTGTGAAACATGAATTCCCCCAAGACCTAGGATGTGCCATATCTAAATTATCTACATTTGTATGTTGGATCACGTCAAAGGAGATTCATGTGTCTAGCATTCCACGGTGGCTTCAAGAGATAGTTGAGATTGTTTGTATGTTTGAGAAGGAACTGTCGATGAGTTTCATGGACTTGCAGGTTCATCTTATAATCCACCTAGTAGATGATCTTGATTAGGTTGGGGTTTTCTCGTCATTGGATTTTCTTCTTAGAGAGGTACATGAAGAAATTGAAAGGTTTTGTTCGAAAAAGGGAAAAACCCGATGGGTATATGGCAGAGGGATACATATTGTATGAGTCTTTATATTATTGTAGTGAGTACATCAAGAAGATTGACAACATACCAGGTGCAGTGATTTGGGACGATGAAAGGGATGAAGACAAAAGAGAAGGGGATTTGCTCCAACGAATGGAAAAAGGCGCCTGATAAAGAGTAAGTGACTTATAATTTTTCAAATTTACACAAAGTAAATATTCATGTTGAACTTCGATATAATGTATATTTTGATATCATATGTACTATATGTCGGTTTTATTTCATCACTGAATGCAGAAATTGAAGCAATAAATAAATTTTTTCTTTACAATTCCGAAGTGAAACAACTATGGGTCGCAGTGTATGAACAAAAGAGGATGAAATGGGATAGGGACAAGAAAGAATTCATACGGTTGAATGGTAGAAGTGTACCTTATCCCGATCATTTAAATGAAAATATGCTAAATATATGCCCCAATAGTTGGGTTGTTGACCAAGTCAGAGAGAAATATGGTGCAATCGGTCGTTACCCACGTGCTAAAGAGGATGCGCTAAACATAGGGATTGGGTGCACCCACTCGGTAATAATCTATTTATGTACATTTTAAACTTAATAATGAACCTTTGAAATGTAATTACATCTATATTTCATATTTTAACAGTTGTTTTATTATAAGGCACATGACAGTCTTATTTTTTAACTTTTTTATAGGTCATTTTGTTCCCATCTATGTGGGCATATGGACACCATTTTCACACAGAAAATGTCAATGATGGACACATGACACAAGAATATGGAGTGGAAGTCGATTTTGATCAATCTAGTCAAGCTAGCCACCATGATAAAAACCTAGTACGAGGGACGTTAGGTTACGTCAGAAAGATACAGGAGATCATGGAAGTGGATTTCTCTTCTTTCCAATGTGTTATTTTTTGGTGCAAGTGGTGGGACACCTTTGATCGGAATAATGTAAAGGAAGATCGTGATAGTAGGTTGATATGTATCAACTCTAGAAAGATGTGGGATGAATCTAAGGAGCCCTATGTTTTCCCAAAACACTGCAACCAGGTGCTTTTTTACCCAAATGTCTTGGATAGGGATTTTTGGTTTGTATTGAGACATGACCCTAGATCAAAACATAATTTTCAGAACAATAGTCTTATCATGCCAAGCGAGCTTGAAGTTAATTAGGGTGATCATGGGAACCGATAGTGATATGTTACATGTGTTATTTCGTCATTTATACTTTTTAAGATGGGTTTTTATAAAGAAGATGACCTAATTACCTTATAACTAAGACTCTTTTTTTCGAAACATTATAATATGTATTTTGAATTAATTTGTTGGCATTGTGTTAATGTTAAAATTATTTCACTTGATAATTTGCAATTATTTTGATCTCGAAAACAATGGCGTATTGTATAAAGTTCTCTTTTTTATAATGCCAATTCCTAAAATAGTACAACTACTTGATTTCTTTAAATATGTGTGTTAGTGTGAATTCTAATCGCAAGAATATGAAAAAATATTACTTTAGTTGTGCATAACAAACAAACCTAACATAAAATGTGGCTGTCAATTTCCTTAGATCAAAATTAGGTGATCAAAATAAATGCTAAAAAAATCCAGATCTATGTAGTTAAAGACATTAAACAACGAAAATAAACAAGAGTTGTTCCACACATCCAATAAACAAGACAAGAATTTATAAAGAATATTTTGTATTATGACACATGGGAAGGGAAAAGGGAAAGATGTTATTAGTCCCCCTAAATGGGATGGGTTCTTGTATGCCCTTAGTGCTTCAAATCCAAGATCTCTCTCTCTTGATTGTGTAGAAACCCCAAACAAAATGGAACTCAAAGGGAGCTCACAAGAAAAAGTAGAAAAAATATGACAATGATGGAGGATCAAAGCCAGACAAAAATTATAGATCAAAAGGTGATCTAGAGGCAAAAAAAGGTAGTGAATGAATGGAAAACCCTTATATTTATAACAAAATATTGATTTAGTCTAGATATTGGTGCATAATTAAAATATTATTAACCAAATATAGATCCAACTTACATGGAATATTTTATTTTTTTGGGGGGAGGGAAAAGGAATTTAACTTTGGTCAAATCCCTTTATTTAAAAATAATAAATAAATAAATGATTTATTTATTATTTTAATAATGTGGTTAAGGAATAATTAAATAAATAATTATTAATTAAATTATTTATAAATGACTTAGTTAATTTTAACAAGGATTATTTTTAAATAATTATTTAAATCATTATTGCTAGAATATAATAAGATAAATAATGATTTATCTAATTAATTTCCCATTTTGGGTTAAATTTGAAGAAAAATATTAATTAAATAGTGGTTTAATTAATTATCCCTAGAGGAAAATCAAACAAATAAGGATTTATTTAATTATTCCTCATGGGGTTTCCTGTTTAGACTAGAAATAACTTAATAAACTATGGGTTATTAGATTATTTATCATATTCAAAGAAATTTTACTATGGTAAATTGGTCTTACATGGTGTACTTTAGTCCATCTAATAGTAACAGGTTAGATGATTAAAAATTGGTGTAAGAGATTTCCCCCCAACGTGCGAGCGTTAGGAGCTAATCGTATGACCAATGTACGTTGTAAGAACACAATCACTAGACACCGAAGTGGAGTTAGAGAGAGAGAAATATAAGATGGAATGAAGTGAGAGAGGAAAAGACCCTGAGGAGGCGAGACTTATAGGTTTGAAAATTCTCTTTTATGAGTGAGTACTTGATCTGAATGGGGCGGGGGAGGCATACTTATGTCCACCGAGATGAAAAAGTACAAAGAATAATGGTGTGCCCAGCAAACATGGGAGTGAGCTATATAGTACATGCTGGCATAAACATGGGCTAGATAAAAAACAAAATAATGGATCCCACATACATATTGTTCCTGGGACAACAACCAAGACTTATACAATAATATATCAGTACATGAGATATAATAACAACCAATGAGGCCTTGTAAAACAGGAAAGGGATCTAAAAATCTGAATGATACATGCAAACTAAAAAGGCGATGCAAGTCGCTGAGGCCGGAAACATCAAATTTGTAGAGCTACATCCAAAGCTATAGTAAAGAGGTCATACGGGTATGTGGGGGGCTACCTGAAGGGCCACACCCTCATGAGGTCTATAACATCTCACACACACCCGAGAATCACTGGTACAATCTGCTGCATAACTGAACCATCAAGTATACTGATCTCGATCATGACATAAGGAGCTAGAACTGAGAAAAAATAAATTCAAAGGGAAATAAAGGGTCCCTTTGCCTGATCCAAAGCACCGAACAAGAGTGGAAGCTGGAACCAAGGTACACTGCCCTCTAGACCTGTCTTCTGGAATGAATAAGTTGATGTCAACAAAAGGAGGTCCACCATAGGTGAGGCAATAAGGAATCCTCAACTAAGGCACGAGGGATAATAGTAGATCGACTCATAGACTAACACCAGGGATGATGCTTGAATGGGGGGGTACTGAGTAGTTGCGTGACGACTTCCCTTGTTAAAGAATAAATGGCATGGATGACCTGGTAGCTACTGACTCAACTCCAGAGGGGATAGGGGACAGTATGACTGAAGGCCAAAATTTGTGACACGAGGGAGGTACAAAGCAATGAAGGGTGGATGACTATGGTGGGAAACAACAGGGACTTGGGACAGACTCCATGGATGTGATGATGACTCAACTTGGATGTTATAAACAAGGGCAATGTGATGATGCTTCCACAAATAAGAGGCCCGGTGGGGACCATAAAAACATAAGTACAAGATGGTTACTCACGATGAAAAATTGACACAAGCATCGAAAAGTATGAAGGAAAAGTGATGCCCAAAGTACAAGTGTTGAAAGTTAAGAAATTCGATTTTGAGAAGCGGTAAGGTGACCCTTCTTGGAAAAAATGCTTTGAGGTGAAGTGTCAAATCACCAAAAACTAAAGGATATCCACTTGAGTTCTCGGTGAGAGCTTTTCAATGGTGTTGAGGGTCTGTCAAACCGAGATACAGTTTGGTTGTAGCTGGCGAAAGAAAAATATGAGTTTTTTCCATTTAATAAGGAAATTTTCCACCAATTTGATTCATTTTCAAGTGTAGTTGTGGTGAATGTAGAGAGGGTAAAAGGCCCCAAATCTTGCGGCAATTGTAGTGGACAAAATGACCGTTGGAATCAAGATCTGTTAGTTGCAAGTAAGAGGCCTAACCATACTCTTTAAATTCAGTGGATTAAAGTTTTATATTAGGAACCCAAATCTTAGGAACATAATTCTACTCCTCCTCACTTCCGGATCACACTTTTTGGTGTCTTTTCTATGACTTGGGTAGCAGGTACTGGGAAGAAAAATGCGACATGTCCTAGGAAATGGCCTGAAGAGTGTGACCTGTCAGAGAAAGGGGTTTCAGTGCCATTTTTGGCTGAGAGATAGGATTTTATGTTTATGAGGTAGTCTTTCCTTTCTGTATGCTGAAAAACATGATGTTTTTGTGCAAGCATGGCATAATTGAGGATCAAGTGGAGAGAAAGAGACCTAGATACATTATGTTCTAAGATCCGAGAGGATCATCTAGTCTGCCCTGCATTGGCCAGGTTTTGGGTCCTTAAGTTAGTGGAGAACCCATTTATGAGGGAAGGAGAGCCATTGTTAGCCTGGATAGTCAACTATTGGGACTCGGATCATGAGATATTTATAGTGCAAGGGCATCAGATCAAGCTGACATTTAAGGATATATTTTTCTTGACCGGTCTCCCTCCACTGGTGATGGTGGAAAACACATAGCTAGTGTTACTGTGAGGGCAGAACATTATGGAATTTGTATAGCACTACTGTCGATCGGGTGTCCATGTGAAAGACACGTAGATACTAATCGGAGATCCAGAGAGGCTAGAGACTTGTGTTGTGGTTGCAGCGGTGCTACGGATCCTGGGCAACCAGGCGCTCCACCACATCACTGGGGGTAGATGATTTTGGTTGAGGGAGTACTGAGTGGGACCTACTATGGGTGGGCCCAAATGATGCTCTCATCGGTGAAATGAGAGCTGCCACTATGCAAGAAGCAGGTGAACCATTACTATGCATATGGCACAATGTTTTTCTCTCTCTTCCTAGAGAATATCCTGACACTTCGTCCTCGTATACAGATCTAGGATGGGGGCCCGCGAGAGCCTAGGATGCACCTCCGAGGGTAGCTGCTATGTAGAGGAGGAGGTGTGTTCATCAGACGTGTGTTCCAGACCTAGTTTTTTGTGCATTGGGATCAGATTCCATTATACATAGACAACTATCCCTATAGTGGGATGAAATATCATGGGGACCTGCACTTGCCACTTCCACCAGGTCGATCATGGGGCCCAAATGGTAAGTGAAAAGTTTCTTATCTTTTATTGTGCATGTTAAATTTTTAGAATATTTTATATGGTATTGATTCATTGACTTTTGGTATGAAAATATAGCACCGGTGAAACTAGACGAGTATATGGGATGGCTTGCAGTGTTAGGAGTTTCTGAACCTAGTGGATCGAGGGGAAAAAAAATGATCATGCAGTGGCCCTCCTAGAGGATGTCTATCATAGATGTGAGAAGCTTCTGACCGATGTTTCTGAGCACATTGGGAAAGACCTTGATGACCAGTACATAGAGCCATGTATTGGTCTACCCATAGAGTGGCAAGGGGTTATGCGGTGCATGGCGATGGTTGGATAGGGGATGTGTGATCTACGAGCTATAGGAGCTGATCCGTAGGCATGCGGCCCTCTAAATAGTGATTAGAGGTAGGGGCATGAGGTGCCCCTAGTTTTGGCTTTTTATAACATGTTATGGGCATGTCATATGTATTAGAGTGAATGGACTCCAAAAAAATTGTATATTTTGACGATACATATGATGGATATGCATCATTTTATGGTTTATGGTTATTGTATTGTGTGAACTGCGTGGGATAGATGCCAATCTAGAATATTGTTTGCAATGCTATCTACATAGTGATTCTAGGCTCTAGGTACATGACTGAATGTAATGGTTTCGAATGCATGCATTAAGAGCTTCAATCATAAATATCTTCTAAAAAGGATAATATTATGCACACGATAAACACCATTCACTTGCATGAGCAACAAATAATATAAACGAACATGAAGGTGAAGGGTGTGATGGTGGGGAATCGGCTAACAAACCTATCAACGCATCATATTCGAGTGGATTTATTGGTGGCAACACCAATGTAGCATACAATAGAGAGTAAAAGTGAATACGAGGAGTAGAAAATGGCCCACATTGATGAGGCTAGATTACGGGATTAGCGACGTCCACCATCGGCCTGGCCAATATGCGACGGATAAGGGATCATACGAAAGGTTCCACGAAGACAACATATGAGAGGATGATGAACAATGTTGGAAACTAAACATAATGCGAGAAATAAAACAAGCACTGCTAGGGGAAATGCGATGGGTGAATTTCTACACCGCACACTTAATAGTGGATGGTGTGGGATAACTATTGGGGGAAACTTGTGCTCGGGTCATGAAATTAACCATAGACATGGATGGTGCCATTTTTCTTATGGGTTGGATAGATAGATTCAGGGTGGTAAAGCTATAATATCATCATCATAATAAAATATGGGGTGACTAGTGGAAGGATGATCGCATGACATGGCGAAGCTACCTGACTCGTCATCATGAGAAGTGAGGGTCACATCTACATCATCATAGAGGGCGATAGATGAAAAAGTAAATGAATAATCCACCAATGTTGAGCCCGAGGTTATCGCTGAAGGGAGGTTAGGCGAAACAAAAGGGGATGCCCCAGAGGGGTCTTCCACCATGGATCTCGTAGATGATGACAGGTAGAGGATAGTGGCCGAAGGCTCCGTCATCTCGACATTAGGAGGGGGTATGTCAATGGGAGTGGACATGTCCTTTGGTTTTGCAGAAGTGTCACACGTAAGTAAGGGAGAGGCAAACTCGTTGCGCTCGGAATCGTATTGGCGAACCACTTCCAAGGAGGTGCGGTAATCTACGAGGTGGGGACAAAGGTGAGTATAGTGGCCATGGAGGTCACACAAATCACAAGGGTGATTTATTTCCACAGTCTTGAGTTTCTTGGTTGAGGTCGGTAAAGTAATATTGACTGTTGGGACATCAAAGTCAGGAAACGTGATGTTGACCATGGGTTTGATACGAGACAATTCAGGAAATTATGGGTGGCATGACCGACAACATCACACAAATCACACGGAGGTGTAAGATTTGGAGGCTTAGGAGGAGAAGGTGTTATCTGGGAAGCATTGTCCTTAGGTGCATTTTTGCAGGCTTTTCCCACCTCACCCGAGGCTTTCACAACATGAGTAGATTCTTGTTGAGGTGGCTAAGGAACAAAAGCAAAGGGAGGGGTCATGGCGACCAGTTTGATTGGGGTCAAAGCAGTGTAAGGTTTGAGCTGACTAGTTGGGGTATTGGCTAGGGGATCAACGTATAAGATTGGGATCCCTAGGGTCATGTTGGGAAGGGTCAAGGTAGTCGTAACAGGTACTGAAAATACTCCAGTGGGGGGAGTAAGAAACGATATCTAACTAGAGGGGTAATGGTCAGGCGGAACAAATCCTAGATGGTTAAGGCTAGGGGAACCATTTTAGGAGGAAAAATAGGATTACGGACACCAACTACAGATGAAGGGCCTTGAGGAGGAGGTATTGAAGGCTAAATCTAAGTACTAGGGGTAGGTTTCAAAGGGCGAGGCTATTAACTAGTGGAATAGGATCGTTTGAGGTCAGGCTGAGACGATTGCATCATGAAAACATTTGATGAGCTAGGGTCAGAGATAAGAGCGGGGAGACTAAGGAATGAACCAAGAAAATAGGAATCTTTATAGACTCTGGGTGAGACACTGGTCAGAGGTTCAACTATTTTTTTATTGGCCACCAAAGAAATAATGGACTCTTGAGAGGTCTGAGACTTCAGTTCGTAATATGTCAGCTGATCTAGAGTGATGATATTTCCATTATGAGGAAAGCACATCTTACGGTGAACCACAGATCGAACACCAAACATTTCATAAGTGTAACTACGACCCGATATAATGTTGTAGTCTAAGGGGGCATCAATAAATTCAACATCAACACAAACAGTTTTGCCCGCAAGAGTAATAGTACAATTGCAGAACATGCTAAGGGACTAGGAAGAGTGGGCATCCCATGCACAGAGGTTGATAGTGGAACTGGATAACTCAGGTGATCCAAGTTGTTTCTAAAGAAAAATGGACATCGCACAGGTGGATGCCCCCTTTTCAATGATACATCTAGAGACATTGGCATTCTGGATCTTGACAGGTATTTGGAAGGCGACAGATGCAGGAATGGGTGGGTTCTCTAACTTGTAAACATTGAAGAAAATAAAACAACCATCTAAAGGATCCAAAGTGCCCATATCAGTTAGTAGATATTTTCATTATGAAGGGCACGACTGGAGGACTTCCAGTGTTTACATAGAGGGATGGGATTGTGCCAAGTTGTCTACTATACTATAGGTGTGGGAAAATTTACCAGAAGAAGCATATCGACGTAATGGTCCCTTGGTGATCTTGGTATGCACCTATGCCTTAGGCTGGGGGATCTGTAAAGGACCATTGGGTGTCGAAATTGGATTTGTGGGACTTGAATATGGGGGCTTGATTGCAGATGTAGAGGGAGGCTTGGTGTACTAGTGCGACCAATTCTGAAGGTCGAGATTGATGATATTGGCCTGGTTAGAGTGCATCATGAGGATCTAGTAATCAAAGGTACTAGACGGAGGAGGTTGAGTGGCCGGCTGACCTTGAGGGGGTTGGGTAGCCACATATCCTTCCTAGGGGAAAGGATTGGTAAACATAGCCAGTTGAGTAGGTGCAACATTAGGAGGAACCGAAGAAGAGGCTTGCTATCCTTGAGATTCTACTTGGCTTCCCACAGTTGACGCAACTGAGGTAAAAGGGGACAATCATGGGTATAGTCACCATGGAAAACGTAACAAGAACAAGGCTTATTCGTGCGAAGAGGCTTGTCCTACTTGGGTGGAGCACCTTGTTGCTCGATTGCAGTGTTAGATGTATTCCCTTGGGGATTTTTTCATGGATTACCTAGAGCAGGTTGGTTCTGGTTTCCTTTCCTCTTATTTTTGAAGTGGGAGGATTAGTAGCACTATGTTGCGCATACACCTGACCCTGGGGGGGGTGGCTGCTATTTTGGAGCTTGAGAAGGCATGGGAGGCGAAGGTGCTTGTGTTGGAGGAGTTGGAGCACATGGCTATAGATACAGATAGTAACGAGGTCGAGAAAAATTGGGGTAAACAGGTTGGGAAAAAGCAGGCCTTGGCATCAGAGGATTAGGTTGGGAAAAGGTGTGAGGTATGTCGTGTCTTGGATACATGTTACTGGGAGGGGTAAAAGTGCTAGAGGAGCTGGCCCCTCCCTGAGGGAAACCATAACCCATAGGAGGATAAGTGTATGGGTGTGAAAGGGATCCAACAATACCCTCGGCGGCATGAGATGCCCCTAGTGCGTTGGCACCACCAGGTCTAGGGAGATCAAATAAGACGATATAAACATAGCTAGATTGCATGTAGATCAATTCATATTTCAACGCAATTCAGAGAGCTTCTTCCTAAGTATGAGGAAAGTGAGATGTGACATCTTTACTAATAAAGGGAAAAATGGATCTGAGAAACCATTCTATGTAGACATGGTCTTCGAAAACATGGGCTCAACATAGGCTCTTCCTTTTGTGTCATTCTTGAACATGGTCAGATAGGCGATTGGCAGAAGTTTGATGGAAAGAGGTCAAAATTTCGGTACCAGTGTCATACCGAAGGGGAAGCTAAAAGTAGGATACAAATGCCTTTACAAGAGTCAAAAAAGTAGTATGAGAGGTAGTGGTCTGGTCGACATACCACTTGGAAGTTTCTCTAGTAAGCGTATGCTGGAAAAACCTAATATGGACAGAGTCATGAGTGATAGAGTTGGACGAACACCACATGTGGAAAGAACGAATATGGTTGGTAGGATCCCCTCCAGAATTTCCTTCAAACATAGGGATGTCTGAAGGAAGCTTAGTTGGCATAGCAGGCCAACCTGGATCATGGTGTATAGGGTCATTAATCAACTGAATCAAATCAGGAAGGCTTAGGCCTACCATATAAGAAAGCAAGGGAGCAGTCAGAATCATTCCTGTTGCAGCTCCACTAGTAGCAGTTCCAACATTAGAATCGGGGCCACCACCAGAGGTAGGTCCTGCACCATACATGATAAAGGTGAAAAGTGGAGGAGAACCGGGGATAGAAACATAAGGGGAATTTGATGAAATAGAATCAGAGTCGGAATGGGGACTCGGAAAAGACTAAATTGAACCCTACACAGTGGGGTAAGTCTTCCTAATGGAATGTGAGGATGAAGGCCTTGGATTCTCCGAGATAAATGCCTTGGGGGTGCAATGATGGAAAAGAGACATGAAACTCAATAAGGAAGAGAGGTAAACAAGGGCATGAAGGTGCAGATAAATTAATTAAAAAAATTTAGTCTTGGGCTGGCATTGTAAACCAGATACTCTTCGCATTAGGTGTGCCTGTATGTGATAAGTGTGTTAATTTTAATCAATCCCAGACGTGTGTAAAGAAAAACAAAAAAATATTTTTTATAACTGTAAATAAAACTGAAAGCGACAGTAAAGGAAACTGGAAGCGATAGTAAAATAAATAGCTAAATATGCATAAATTTAAACCAAAAAAGGAGGGCTTCCCAACAACTAGTCTAAGGGTCAGAAAAATCTACTCAAAACACACAAAATGTCAAATGGATCTAAAGTCAAGAGGGACATGGATCTAAAGGTCAGATCTGCTGGAAAGAGGTGCATAAAACAAGAAGAAAACAGAGGGAAAAATGCTAAAAAATAGGTGGCGAAAGGCTACAACCTAAAGGGAAACATAGGGGACCTAAAGAAGTTAAATAGAGCTTGAAAGGGAGTGTTGGATGGAAAAATATAGATTTTAAATGGATCTAAAAGTGGGATTCCGAGATGTGAAAAAAAAAAGTTGAAAAACACTAAAATCTGGAAGACTGCTTCCGCTAAACTCCTAAAAGGTGGAAGCAATGAATCCTAAAGGAACTGGGTTCTACGCCGATGAGTAAAACTAAGAAATTACGGAGTCGAAAGGTAAAGATGGAGGTGGAACAACCTAAATAGTGCCCTCGAAAAAACCTAGAAAATTTTGAAAAAAAGCAATAAAAAAAGAGTATGGGTCGCGAGTTCGACATGATTTACTGCTTGAGGAGTCCTCTTGGTTTTGGGTAAAGTTATTCCTACAGAATGTAGAATTCGTGGTTTTTGGGCCAGAGATTCGCTTACTTCTCTATCTCGGGAGGCAGTGTTACACAGTAATTTGTCACCGTCCCTACCATTCCCAGTCCCGCACAATGGAGGACCCATAACGTGACCTGTGAACACTGTCATGCACTGAAAACATCATCATTGCATCCCTCTGAGTATGAGCTTCATTTCCCCTTTAGACATCTCCTTGCAAAATCCATGAAAAACAGCTCTTTTTGCATTGGCGCGGGTAGACAGTTCAGTACTCGCGCCACTCAGGGAAATCCTGTAAAGAGGTCGCGCCACTTGGCGCTCTGTCATAGAGCAGCAATCGCGCCACCCATTTTTAGGAACTGTTTTTTATATATGGATGGCGGAAGTTGAGTTCAAACAAACTCACAACCACTGCCTATCTTGAGTTGGGAGGTTTGGCTACGGGAGTTCCATGGAAGGGAAGTAGTTTTTCCACCTTCTATGGAACCTTCCTTGTTGATAGGGCCAATCCCATAATAATAGGGATCCCAACTCCCTCCTTCCCCATCTATAAAAGCTTGCTCAGATCCATGGCAAGCTAGTCTTGAAGTGCTGAAGCTTTGCATCTCCTTATTCCCAAGTGCCTTTGTGTTGTAAAGAATCCCTTCTTTCCCTTAAGGCCCATTAAGCAAGGAGACCATTGTTACGAGACTCTGGAGAGGTTTCC